>JAGFMF010011445.1:4258566-4342529 GCA_019455555.1 Galemys pyrenaicus | reverse complement strand
CCCCCTTACCTGTTTTCACTTTTTCCTCTTGTAGCCCTCTGTGCACTTATACATTTTCATTTTATTGTCCAGCAATAGTCACATAAGCATTAATAACCAATATATTATTAACCACTCTCATTCTTATTAATTATGCCCTAAAAAATCAGAGGTTCCACAGCTGGCCCTCCTCAGACTTTGTTTTGGTCGATTTGTGAGTTACTAAAAAACGTGTTTCTGGAATATCATGCATGAGGGTGGTTGTATAATTGGCTGTTTTTATTAAACAAAGTAATTGGTTGCTATGCATTTTGATGACGTACTACTAATTGGCTACTAATATAATACAAATTCTAGAAAATTAATACAGTAAAACCAGGTAAAAATAGATAGAATTGGAATGTGGTTATTCTACAAATTCTAAAATTAAATTATTAAGTTAGAAAAACTTTTAAACTCAAATATTTTACTATGGGCTACAAGCCTCAGGAACCTAATGTGACCTTCAAGACTGGGCCATTGTTGAAGGCTTTGCATTTTTGCCTTTGTTGAAGGTAGGTTCTGCATTCCTCAGGTATAATGGTTGCAGGACCCTTCCTCCCTTCCCTATTTTGTGTTTAATTTAATTCAGATACCTTAGCAACATTATCAAGTAAATCTAAGAGACAAGGAAACCAATGCTTCCTATTGAAAGTCAAATGTAAGGGTACAGATACTATTCAGATATTGATTTGGGTACCTCCCTTTCCTGCAGGCCTGTAGTAAAATGCTGACATCAATTTGACCTTAAATAATTCATCTTATACTCAGAGTGAAAATAGAATAATTAGTTATGACTGCATGAAAGTAGTATAACTGTCATAATATAAATTTACCAATTATAATAACTAACACTAGTGGAAAGATGCTGTCTTCATTTTGTAGTTACCTATGTCATCTATCCTGGCTGAAGGTTACATGACCCCAAGCTGCTCTTGAAAGAAAATAAATGTAGTCATTGTTAACTTCCTTACCAGTGCACCTGTTCATGTAATCCCAACCCTTTCTCCTTAATGTATAAAGACCTGCTGAGACTTTTTTAGTAGGACACATACCATACCCGGACTCAAGTTTTGTAACCCTGAATGCCCTTCATTTTGCCGACTTCCATTACATCCTTTGGGGACCTGGCCTTCGTCTGGAGCTGGACTGCGGCACATTACATTTACGAAGGCAGAAATTAAGGCTCCAAAACTAGAAACAGGCAAAGTTTATCCCACACCAGACTAGCCTTACAGTGTCAGAAGTCAACAAGCACTGCCAGGATGGAGAGAGCTATGGAAGCAATGATATTAAATGAATACCATTCCTTGACAATTCTAGTCAATGGAATGGGGAACACAGAAGAAACTGAGGTTTAGGGAATGAAAAATTAACAAGGTAATGTTCAAGAAAACTAAACAATCTATTAGTCAATATGAAATGTAAAATCAAAAATATATAGAAAAGATCTTTGCTCTGAAAACTACTTGGAACATAAGCAACAACCAACAAATATGACCCACAAAAATAGCTTTATGGAATACTACGTTATGTTTATTAAAAAGTGATATACAAATGGCCAGTATGCAAATGCCTAATCTCCAAGTCACTTCTTCCAAGCAGCACCAATTACATGCCATACCGAGACTATACCTAGACTGACCATGGGCTTTTAAAATAATTTTTTAGATGTTTTACTATATAGCCAAAGAAATAATTTCACTCGATTTCTATTCATGCCCATTTTGTCCAGAGGAAAATATGCACACATCTTCTCAAACATGCACACATACAAACATACACATACAAGGTAAAGGATACAATGGAGGTTATCAAATTCACTAGCTCACTAATTCACTGCAGTTTTCAGTATTGTAGCCATCAATGACTATACAAATGTACTTGTTATCACAAAAATCTTAACTCCAAGGCTATTTCAAACTGACATAAAACAAGGCCCTACTTATTTTCTTAGAAAAACAAGCATGTGATATGCTTGGTACAGTTAAATGTTTCCTTGAGACATAGTTACAAGTTTATTGAACACTGATAAATATTTTGACCTGGCCTCTTTAAACCAAGGTATTAAAATCATGAGTATGCTCTAATGAGTACTGTATATTTAGAAAGAAATGTACATACTGTGATTGCACAAAAGTGACAGAACAATGTCCTTTTATCTGTAAAATGTCAGTCTTTATTAAAACAACATCCAATTGCCAATATTTCAGCATTTATCTTCCTTAATGTAAAATCATTATTTCCATGGAAGCTAATTACACTGAGCATTAACTAACAAAAACATCTTGTCTTTTCAAAAGATTGGAAATAAAAGGATGTTCATGAACAAGTCAGCTATGAGTAAATGCTAATTGGCCTGCTGGCAATTTATTAAATTTTTACATAGAAAAGGTCATTTATTTGAAGATGCGATATTCTGCTAAATTGGCAGAAGCACCTTATGTTTGGCTGCTGTAATTGATGAGCACAGAATATAGCCTCAATTTTTGGGAGAAATGAAGACCAACAACATATTTCCTTAACAGAAGACATACCTTTGAATTTGTGTTTTGAGGTTAACTTTCAGGTGGATAAACTCAAGTGAAACTAGTGGGTTATAGGGTAGAGTACATATTTTTACTATTTAGAAAGTCCTACCTATTGTTTCCCATTATGTTCGCATAGTACTATTTATAGTAGCCAATCTATGGAAGCCATCTAAGTCTCAAAAAAAAAAAGAATAAATCAAGAAAATGTGTCCTATATACACAATGGAATAATACTCAGCTATTGAGTAAACTCTTGCCATTTATGATAACATACATGGAACAGAAGATGATGCTAGACAAAGTAAAACAGGAGGAAAACCACAAATATCAGATGCTCCTACTTATATGTGAATACAAACAACACGAAGTTTCAGATAAAGACAACCTTAATATTGTGACTATGAAAATTAATCCACCACCGATGAGAGCAAATTGTGAGAGCAAAATGGAAAGACTGCAACTACTGAACTAAAGTGAGGCCTACAGGCCGCCAGTGTTGAGTGTGGTGTGGTTATGCCAACTGAGGGGTGGGATCCTATACCTCTGTATTACAAACATCATAAACCCCAATGTTACCTAAATTGAAAGAAGAAAAAGAAAGTGGGTCTAATGTGAATGATGGAAACTACTGGATCCAAGTTAAATGTGTGTACAGAAAAATCACCTTGTTGCTTTCCACTAGCCTCTCTGTGAAGACCTCCTTCACTTACTGTCCCTCATGCACATACATGCACACAAAGGCATGTATCGACAGTTTGTAACATGAAAAACTTTCCAACCATCACAACATCCACTACAATATAAATGCAGAATCAAATTTATACAACAAGTAAACATTCAAACAATGTAATTTTCTCATTCCTAGCGAATGATAACATTTATGTCAATCAAGGCTTGGAAAATCACCTTTTATTTTCCTTTTTCTACTATAACTACTAAATTCAGTGGCTAAATATGTGAATTTGTTTCACAGTTCTGGAACTCAGAAGTACAAAACAGGTTTCATCAAGCTAAGTTTTCAGCAGGACTGGATTCATCTCTGGAGACACCTGGTAAAAATCTATTTGCTGTTTCCAATTCTATGAAGCTGCCTGCCTGCGTTGGATCTTTCCTCTATCTTCAAAGCTGTTACTTTCACTGTTGCATCTCTGACTTATCTTTCTTATTTTCCTCTCCCCCCTGACTAAAGACAAGCAAGGTTCTTAGCTCTAAGGCCGAGTAGAGTTAGACTGAGCCCACCAGAATAATCCAGGCTTATTTCCCATAGCAATCTCCTTACTACTAACCATACCTGCTGTGATCTTGTTGCCATATATTCACAAGTTCCGGAGGATTTCTATTATTTCTAACCTGTATGTTTAAATAGTCACATTTATTAATAATAATGTGAAAGTATCTCCAAGAGAAAGGAACCGTCTCACACTGCTGGTAAAATGAACACTGATCTAACCACTATATAAGTACCATGGAGGTTTCTCATATTACTGAAAATGCATCTACCATGTAATAGAGATTCTACTCCTAGGAATCTACCCAATGGACACAAAAACATTAAATCAAAGGAAAACTTGCACGCCTATGTTTATTGAAGCTCTGTTTATAATAACCATTATGTGGAAACAACTCAAATGCCCAAAAATAGAAGACTGCATCAAGAAAATGTGATATAAATACATAATAGAATATAACTCACTAATCAAAAAAGATAAGTTGATGCCATTCACAACAATATAAATGTAACTACAAGGGATTAAGCTCAGTGAAATAATTCAGAAGAAAAAAGAAAAATGTCAAATGATTTCACTTATAGGAGGAATATAAGAAAACAACAAAGGGTCCAAAAAATAACTAGATCAGAGGCATACAGCACGGGATGGGGATGTAGAGGGGTTAAAATAGGGGAGAGAAGAACACTAGGCACTACAGTGATGGTTCACGGGTGACCTAGTGATAGGGATTTTATGGGGATTACATGTGAAAGGAGAGATCAAGCATTATACATAAATGAAAAATATAAAAAAAGTTTACAATAAAGAATAATAAAATAGTGTCTTCAAGCATTTACTTCTCTTAAAAGAGCTGTTTCATCAGGAACAGGGTCAGTTCTCTGAGTCTCTTAAATGCTCTCAAAGACAGAACATAAAGGACTGTGGATGACTATGGCTCTAGGAAATGTTGTTCCTAAGCTTCTAATATATGTAAAGAAAGGTAAAAGGATATAGAACTATCTACCAAAATAAAACATATCCTTTCACATTTTAATTAAATTTCAGTCATTAATAAAGGCATGTCATTCCTCAGAATGCTGAAATTATGTAGAATTATTCATTTTCAGTTTATTGATATTTCACTGTGTTTAAATCATAAATATTAAAGTGGCCAAAATCCAAGATTCTGACACCAAATACTGGCAAGACTGGAGCAAACAAAGGTTCATTCATTGTTGGAGAGATATCACACTTTGGAGGATAGTTTGGCTTCTGATTTGAAGTTTTAAGTAAATTTGCCTCAAATTGTGAAAATAATAACTTTAATTTCCATCATATCTGTCTATTTTTATTCCAATAACCTGTCTGTAAACCTTTGTTGTCAAAAAATGTATTCTCAGCTGTATTACATAAAAGTAACACTGACTTTTACAGGGGCCTCCCTGGTGGCGCAGTGGGTTAAGCAACGCACTATGAAGCAAACCGCAGTCACTGCAGCACAAGTTCAATCCCTGCTGCCGGCCAGGGGGTGACCCACATGGCGCGGCAGACCTCTCTTGCTGTGCCCGCTGCTCCCCTCAGCAGTGTACTTCCATTGATCTGCCTGTTCTGCTCCCCGCTCTCTGTGGTGAATTCTCTCACCCCCCACACCTCTGGCCTGTACCCCAGTGCTTGTATGCATAAATAAATAAATCTTAAAAAAAAAAAAAGTAACACTGACTTTTACAAATGAGTTCATTATCCTAGACACAGAACTAAGTAGTAATTTTACAGTGCCCTGCATCTTACTGGCTTCTGTCTTTAATTCTCAAAACTAAGGGATATATAAGCTGTAAATTCCTCTAGTCACCCTTACATTCAACAAGTGGAAGTGATTTTCCATTATTTTCTTTTTAGCTCTCATGACCGGTTACAGACTCATGTATTCAAAATAGACCAATTTAAGAGAGGTCTTTCTTGAAATTAAAGGAAAATAAAAATGTTCCATTGACACATAAAAATTAGAGGGTTTCATTCATACCAAGCATAACTTGCCACCTCCTGAGTACTGTGTAAATAGTCTCTGCTTTATTGAAGTGTTGATGAGTATGGGAAATTCTCTTTGACAACAGTAAATTTATCAAGGATTTGTGATTTTACTTCCATTCAACATTTTTTAATTATATGGCATTGTGCTAAGTACAGATGTGCCGTAATAGGCGCTGATGCTGTGAAATTAAGTATTTTTTAGTATCTAAGATATTTTGCCTGACTTTCACTGTGACTTATTTCACATATATATGTACATATATATATAATCTCTTATTTGTATGTGATTTTATGTATAACTATTAGTTTATTAGGTCAGATGTTAATGTGGGAATCTCATTATTTCAGAATAAGTTACTTATTCCTTTAATACAAATTTGACAGCATAATCATGATACCCATTTTGTAGACAGACATACAGAAGCACATGAAGACACAAGACTAGGTCCACTATGATGAAGAAATAGACTCTACATCCATTCTTCTGACCCTCAAGTTTTTTTTCAACATGTGTAATAAACTCACTCTCTAGTATACATTTGACATTCAGGAAATGAGACAAAATCATCTCTCCCAGGAACAAAATGACATTGATAAACTTCGCAAAGACTTGACTGTCATTTCCCCATTTTTAAAGACTTTTCCATTTTGACACAGAAAATGCAGTAGTTATAAATAAAAAGGAAACTTAAAAGAGAAATTTTTCATAGCAAGAAATAATTTCACATTAAAAACAAGAAGAATTACAGGAAATAGAAGGTCATCAAAACTACTCACAAAAATAGAGAATTTCCTTTTTTCTTTTATAAACAAATGTGAGTTGTCTCTATAGGTATAATTAACTGAGATAGAAAGGGAACACTGCACCAAACTACAAGTAGGTCAGCTCATTTGAGGTTCTTGGCTGCACAGGCTCTGACAGCTGGCTGAATATTTCTATATATATAGACGATATACAGGTTCTAGTGATTTATTGGTCTTTCTTTCCCTAATGACTGTTATATAAAACCATGGGAAAGAAAACCTATAGCTTTCCCTTCTTGCTTAGAAAAACCTACATTGGGGACTTGAGTGTAATTATGAAATGGAGTTAGCTGTACCCAAGTGTATGTAGCACATTGCTAATTACACTTAAACACAGAGGAACTGTGATTGATGAAAAAGTTTAGGAACTTTCTGTCCCTATAAATGTTTTCTTGGAATTTTACTTCATATTCACCTATCAATTTTTACTATTTAAAAAATTAGGTCTAGCTCCCTTGCTTACAAAGCACCCAGAGACAATTTAAACAAAGAAATGCTGTCATTAAATAACCTTCTTAAATTTTCCAAGTAGTAAAATTCTAACAATGTCAAAGTGACCTGTTTTTAGACATAAGCAAATCCCACCATGCTTGATTCATGAAACTCATTTGTTTCATTCAAGGACATTCAGAACAATTCATCACATGTGCCTCTCCAAGTAACCCATTACTTGCAATACTCTATTGGAGAAAACATTCTGAATACTAGTCTCTTTTTGAAAACTAAATCCTATAGCCGGAACTTGTTTTAAATATTCTATCTCTGAACTTTGGCATATAATCTGAGTATTTCTCACTATACGTATTACCCTACTGTTGTCACTCTTCCTTCGAGAAACTTTCCAACCAACCCATGTAGAAACCTCTCTTTTTCTATGTCCTTTGATTCCTTGCAGACCCAGCTCATGTGAAACCACACTACTCTCCCTGCTACTTCCAGATTTTGCAAATGGGCTTCTGCTCCCATCACCCCAAAAATATTATGGATGATATCCTTGCTAAGGTCAATGGAAAATATAGTGCATAGCTTACTTAAAATTGACCCATGGTAAGAATATTAGACTCTGTCATTCATTCTTTTTCTATACATGGCTTCCTAAAATTTATGTTGACTTTTCAATCTTTTTATTTGCTTAGAGCTTATTCTCCAGTCAATTTCCTCGGAGAAGATGCAGATTACTCTATTCCACATTATCCTACTTATGCTCAAATATTTATGTAAAAGCTATAGGGTGATGATTATTAAGTTTATACATTAAAATACACACATACTCTCTTTAATACAAGTTATCATTGTAGGATGTGCTTCTCAAATTAAACACATTTCAAACTGTTATATTCAGCACGTATAACACCTGCCCTACAATAAACAAATATTTGTTAAATAAGGTTTACACTTTGCATGCGTTTTTAAGAAAATTAACTTTATAGTCAGTCACACATATCTGAACACTAGCTTTAATGCCTGTGATAAACTGCTACAGGTTTTATGAGTGTTAAGTAAAAATATATAGCATACTAAGTAGCATATACAAAATGCTTAGATTAGTTCTTATTGTTACAAGCATTCTTCAACAAACTGTATCCTATTTAATTTCCCCCAATGACCTTGAGCTAGATCACAATTTCATCAATTTAATTAACAGTTTTATTTCAAGCCCCTAAAGTTTCTAGCTTATATTGTTGAAAAATCCATCAAAAAGGATTCTCACCTTTCACATTTCAGTTCTCCAACATCATATGAAAATAATCTTCTAAAAAAGCAATCATTGCCTTACTCTATTTAAATTCATTCATGGTTTTGTGTATCTTTACTGCATACTTTCACATTCCTGTTTGTTTTCTACTTCTCCAGGCCCAACTCTCATTACTACAACTCTTACGTTCTACAATCATACTCAATCATTTTTAGTACCCTGGATGGAACAGCTCACAATCCTGTTTTAAGTCTTTGACATTCTATGTGGCCTGAAGTTTATCTTGTTTTGCATAACTCATTAGTTAAAAAATTAAGATGGCACTTTTTTTCTGATACTTCAGTCTGATTTTCATATCCACTCTCCTACACTGCTTCGTATTTATTATTGCTCATAATATTTTGTATTTTTCATCATCAGTTTCCTTGTGAAAAGGACAAGGGATGATATTGACCTTGCACTGTCCATGACCAGAAGCTGGTGTATCATACATTATTACAGACATGACAGAAGAGAAAGCAATAGAATATAGAATATAGAAGGTAAGTAAAACTATAGAGAATCCAAGCATGAATAGTTTTAACATAAAGTGTTCAAGAGCAGGAATTACGTATTAGACCTGTTTGTATTCCCTATGGTGTGAATCAGTAAAAATTATTAACACTTGCAAATTTTCTTCTGCTATTTTGGAATCATTTCTTAATTCTTTGTCTCCAGGGCACAACTTTTACAAGGTTGCATCAGTGATGGCAACATGCTATGATAGTGGATTCAGAGAAAAAGTTTAGTTTTTGTTTCTCAAGAATGCTGTAACAATGCTTTTCAGGGTAAACCTTACAATTCCTGGTGCTTTCAACCACAGATAATTCAACCTTGGAACAAAGAACCAAATAAAGTGTGCCAGCTTTAAGTAACTAACACCATTGTTTAATAAAAATACTCACAAATTTCAATACCACATTCTGTTATACATAAAAAAAACTAATTGTGATATCCTATCTAACTGATATAGGTCCATTTTTAATTTTGACTATAGCAAGATAATAAAGGTTTAGGTAAGGTATTCTAAAACATTGCAATTTTTTGTAAGTAGCTTCACCATGTCAGATTTTTACAATTTATTTCTACATGCAAAGAAAAGAAGGAAAAGGGAAAAAGCAATAGCAGTAGCTTAACACAATATGTCTGAAAAGGCAAAGAAATTCCCATTAAAAAGTGGTCCTCCCTGGTGGCACAGTGGGTTAAGCAACACACCATGAAGCAAACCAAAGTCACTGCAGCACTAGTTCCATCCCTGCCTGCGGCAAGGGAGGGGACCCACATGGCAGAGGAGCAGACCTCTCCCCCCTCACCCGCTGCTGCCCCAGGTAGTGTGTTTCAGTCGGTCTGCCTGTTCTGCTCCCCACTCTGTCTGGTGAATCCTCTCACCTCCCACGACTCTGGCCTGTACCCCAGCTTTTGTATGCATAAATAAATAAATCTTAAAAAAAAATTAAATTGATGTTTGTTTTCAACGGAGGCAAAAACTTTAAAATTGCCGTAAGGTATAATATATGGCATTAATCTGACTCCAATTATGACCCTTTTCATGCCCTCATGAAAGAAAATAAATTTTTGAAGTACATCATAAAAGAACATGTTCTGTGTGAATGTTATTTAATAGAGGCTGCACAAGTTACTCTATCCACTGTAAATATTCAAGGTAGTCTCTATACTTAGGTGTTGGCAAATTATAATCAACTGGTTAGCGTATAGATAGTTGCTTATATAAACAGTGAAATATACAAGTTTATATAATAAACTTATCAAAAAGCTGTGTTCTCTATATGTATAGATGAATATTAAAAATCAAAGTCATGCCGTTAGCAGCAGGGACAATGCTAAGTAAGTATTAAGGTGAAAGATAAATACTTGATGATATCACTATCATGTGGCATACAAAGTAACTGCAATAACAGTTAAGGATTGGCTTAAAAAACTAACACCTGATTGCTGACTATAGAACTCAAGGTTGGGGGTGGAAGGAGTAGGGGTAAGAACAAAAGGAAGGAAGCCCAATGGTCTATGGAAGTAGAATATACTTGAATTGGTAGTGGGTGCCCTATGGTGGTAATGCCTCAATTAACAAAAGTACAAGACAAAGTAAATTATATTTCTTTTGATAGTGAAAAGTAAGTGTTTGACGTGACAAGTAGAAATGCCATAAGAAATAAAAATTAAAACTAATTGCAATTAAGAAACAAGTTGGCAGATTAAAAGGCCAATGCACAAAAATTAGTCTTTTTAAAAATAATGAACTTTAAAAACTTACACTATTTAAATCTAAAAGCTTTTTATATTTTTTGTGAAGGAAACAAAAAGGGAAAGGCATTCTTAAGTATCAGAAGTATTCATTAATCAGAAGTTTTAAAATCATTAAAATATTCATTTTAGCTAAAGCAATGTGTGGATTCAATGTAGTCTGTATCAAAATCCCAAGAGTATTTTTTTTTTTACCATATATATGGAACTAAGAATATCTTGGAAATTCATTCCAATAATGAAAATAGGGAAATGGAGCAACAGCTTTCCTGACTTCATACAGCAAAGGTAAATAATAAACACAGTATGGAAGTAGAAAAACAGATATAGGATAATGAAACAGAAGTGAGATCCCAGAAATAAACAAATTGATTTACAAAAAAAGCTGGCAAGATTATAGAGTGGTGAAATAATGGTGTTTTCAAATTTGATGTTAGGATAACCAGACAGTAACAAATAAAAAAATGAAATTGGGCCATTATCTTGTCCCGATATCATAATGAACTAAATGTATTACAATCTTGAATGCAAGGCCTGATACCACAAATTGCAAAGAAACAAAAGCAAAAATAAGACTAGATCAAGCAAAAAGCTTTTGCACAGGGTTAGAAACCATTCTTTTAGTAAATAAAAGAATCTACATTTACTAAGTATATATTGCAAAATATATATATTCAAAGCAAGGAGTTAGTATTGAATATATACAATGAACTCATAGAACTAAAAAAAAAAAAAAAAGGAACCTTAACTTTAAAATGGCAAGAACATGAAGATAGAAATTTCAGTAGAAAACACATGCAAAAGGCCAATAGTTACATGAAAAGATACTCATCCCTTATGATTAGGGAAAAAAAAAAAAACTAACCACAATGAAATATTGCCTCATCAATATTACAAAATGATAAAAAATAACAAGTGTTAGATATGTGAAGAGAAGGAACCTTAGCACAGTGATGGAAATAGAAGTTGGTGGAGTGACTGGCCAACACCGTGGAGGTTCTTCAAGATAATAAAAAGAACTACTATATCACAAAACCTCTATGTATTTTGCAGCATTATTTACAATACCTAGTTATTTATGCAAAAAAGGGTCTACAGATGAATGGAGAAAAAAGGTATAATATTTACACAAAAAGGTAATATCCCATACCAGTTACAATGACCTATCAGATATAACAGGAATAACAAGTATTGAGCAGTCTGTGAAATAAAAGAAAGCTTGGTACACTCACTGTGTTTAAACACTATCTTAGTGTTTGCAGAAAACAGTAAGGAGGTTTTTCAAAACAGTAAAATATACCACTGTATTATACTCCAAAGTGTCTATCCAAACAAGACATTAATTCAAAGGGAGATATATTCTTATTTTCATTGCAATAGCCCAATTTTATAAACCTAAGTGACCAATTACAAATTAGTAGATTAAGAGGTGTATACTAAATGTAATACTATTTGGACATAAAGAAAAAAAAAGGATATCTTGTCATTTGCAACAACATGAATAGAACTAGAGGGGATTATGCTAAGTGAAACATGTCAGAAAAATAAATACTTCATCATTATACTCATGGGGTATATAGAAAGAAAAAAATTTACTAAAACAAACCTTAAAATCTGACTTCAGAACTGAGGATACTGTAGGGATACTGTGTGGAATGGGGAGCACTGTTTCAAGGGATCTAATAGATAATGATGGAAGATTATGGGTGTTTAGGTGGTGGCCAAGATGTGGTAACATTCATTTGAATGGGTCTAAATATGTACCACTAAATTATATATTGTGTTCTAAATATGTTACCTCAATAAAAGTGATACAATTCAAAGAAACAACAGCATAGACTAAATCAGAGAACCAATATAATTAAATTTAACAATTTGTAAAAAGAAATTATACAAACCCATTTTTCACAGTAAAATTGAATTTTAAATAACCAATGGCAGACCCTACAATCTCTTAGTCATCATTTAACAGTTCTAATATCATATAGATCAAAAGAAATATTAAAAGCAATTTAAAGATTTTTTTGACTGAGTAAAACTAATACTGTAGCACTGAAAATTTGTGATTATTAAGGGAGTTATAAGAAAATTATCACTATAAACTCATTCAAAAGGAATAAAAGCCTCAAACCAATGAACTCAATTTCTAACTTGATAATTTAAAAGAATAAACTGACTAAAAATAGAAGTAGGAAAAAAATAGATTGAAAAAATATAGAGTTAAAATTGAATTTAAAAAGACAAATTCCATTATACTAAAAAATAGTCTTTCAGAGATTATAAAATTATTCAGAAAGATAGACAAATAATATCAGGAATGAGAGAACTGACATCACTATAAATTTTCAATGTATTAAAAATATAGTAAGGAAGTATCATTGTACATCACAAACAGCATTATGCTAGGTTAAAAAAAACTCCAAAAATTATACACTATTATATAATTTTGTGACAATGTTAGTAAAATTATAGTGAAAAGATAGATGAGTGTTATAAGGTTATGGAACGTTGGCTAATAAAGGATCAAATAAGTATGGTTCTCTTCGGTGACAGGAATATATGGAACTTTATTTTAATGGTGCTTACCTGGGATAAAACTGCATGGTACTGATCATTTAATTCTTAAAAAATGAGTGCATCTAAAAACATGTGAAGTCAGTAATGTACGTGTAGTATTATGCCAACGTCAATTTTCTGGTTGTAGTAAATAAATGACTACTTATGTTCTCATATCATTAGGGACAGTTGGTGCATGTACTATTTTTCAGCTTCTTATGTGTGTAAAATTGTTTTCAATTATTAGCTGGAGAGGGCCTCCCTAGTGGCACAGGGGTTAAAGACACAGGCCTGTAAAACTATCACCAGCCACTGCAGCAGGCCTGGCCAGGGAACTAATCCACATGGTGCAGCAGACCTCTCATATCTCCCAATGCTCTCCTCAGCAGTGTACTGGAGTAGATATACCTGTTCAACTCCCCACTGTCACTGGTGATCCCTCATACTCTCTCATACTGATCCTCTCATACTGATCCCCACCTGTACCTCTGGCCTACACCCCAGTTTTTGCATGCATAAATATAAATATTTTTAAAAATAAATATTAACTGGAGATATAGACTTAAAATGTCTTCTCTCTATAGTCCGCCATTTAAGTATAATATATTACAACCATGTTATTTTAATTCATAAGCTCCACTGTTTAATTTTCCCTTTTCAACATTTTTGGGAGCCTTTCTTCTAAAGCAGTACATAAAACAAAACACGCACTCACGCACAAACACACACACGTTTATGTTCAGTAGAAACCTTGTTTCAGCATATTGCATTATATATTTTTAACACAGTTGTTTTAGATCCCCTTGAATTCTTACTACAAGCACATTTTCATCATTCATGGTTAAATTTGAACATTCCAGAGATTTCTATTCTTTTAATGTCATATTGATTTAAACTCTGAGGCACATAACTAGGATTCTATGACAACTGTAGAGTTCAAAACTTATCAGTCTTTATTTCCACCAACTCAGTATCTTTCAGTAGTTTCCCTTGCTGGAAGTATGGGTGTAAGATCTCTTTGGCAGTAATTGATTCCAGAATCAAATGCCAGATTTATATTTATTATCACCATGAAGCCACTCATGATCATCATGAGAACTATATAACATGATGGTTAATTTTGTATAGTGTATCATGTCAACCCAAGATAATGAGAAATGACAGCCTGTCTGACTCAGAGTGATTGTTTTATCTCCCACTGAAATGAAAAATAAGTTGTCACCACTGTAGCAAATTAGGTAATATGGCATAACCAAGGAGTTTGGATTACACCATGGCTGCAGGCCAAAGTTTGACATGGTTGAGAGAATGTCTCATTACACATCATGACATAATAAATTAATTTGTCGTTAATATTTTATTTTATAATATTTCAATAAATCAGAATTATTGTTGTTTTCCAGTGTTGCTTTAAGACAGTATCAGACATTTCATAGGTTGATTAAATTGAGATTATCAAACTGATTATTTGCATGAATGTACAACAAAAATAGCACATCATATCTTTAATCATTGGATAATTGGTTTTAATAAGAATTATTAACACTAGGAATACTAAACCAAAGGCTAATACCCAAAAAATGTCATCTACTCTGTGCACTCATTGCAATATAAATTAAAACCTTTCAAAGGCCTATGGTTCTATCCCTTGAGAGATGCAGGCACAACTAATCTCAAGCATAACCTCTTCTGTTTAGGTCCCCTTATGTCCTCAAACAAAAATGGGATTCTCTATTCCCATGCCACTCTTTCAGCATATGTTAAATTAATTGTAAATTTTTTATCTAGCTACCATACATCTTTGATTTCCTTGAATGAAAGGGCTTTGTGCTGTTTTGTTTAACCTACACAGTATTTACAGAATGTCTGTGACCAAGTGAGCACTGATTAAAAAAATTATCTGAAATAAATAAATGAACATCCAGAACCTGACACTAGGGAAGAATAAAGAATTCTAAAGAGACCTGGACATGTAACACTAAAGCAATCTTTAAGATATCCTAGAAAAAATGCAATCAGGGTATTAACTGAATTGTAAATACAATCAGTGGTCATGTTGACTGTTAAGTTAATATAGTATATTGACATTGGAAATTATTTTTTGTAGAACACAGAAAGTTAAGAAAAAATATGGAAAAGTACATATGAAGTCTAGAATATGTATTTGCTTAGGTGTGAAAAGCTGCAAGAGATTAAGTATTTAGTTCAATAAACATTTGAGATCAAAAGATTATTATAATGTTGAACTGAATTCCAAAGATTGATGAGTCACTCCATAGAGACTAAATAAACTGTTTCACCTTTATCAGGGCATGGAAAGAAGATGAGTCCACAGTAGAAGATGATCAAAAGAATCATGGGAAGCCCTAAATATGCAGTATGTCTGCGCCTTATCATTTTTCTTAAGGCCTCTAAAAAATGCTCAGAAACAGTAAGTAGGAATGGAGATGAAAAAGACACCACTCCCTGGAGTCAAGTATGCAGTACCTGTCAAGATTTGAAGGGGTACAGAAGAACCTGAAGATTGGTGTAAATTCTTTGTATCTTCCATGAGCAAAGAATAGTGCTAAGCACTGGGCAGGAACATCACCAGGATATTAAGCCTTCTCTGCGAGAAAGCAAATAGCCACAAATGGAATAGGATTGGGAATTCAGCATGGATCTCTGAACCTTCACTCAGAACTGGAAGATGCCAGCTGCTACTGTGGAAGTGACAGTAAGTCTAGTTCTAGCAATAGATCTGGTAGTGAGTAAGGGAACTGAGGTTGTTTGCCACAGTGGGAGAGACAAAAAAGAGACTTGGATGAGCAAGTCCCATATTTGAGGTACACATGCACAGATCTTAAGCCTGAAGAGCCCAAGTTTTAAGATTCTCCCTGCCTTCCTAATGGAGCTACAGATAATTGTACCTTATTTCACAGGAAGGGACAAGAATACAAGTTAGATCATCCCTATGATTGAGGCATGTTGAAATATGAAGAGCAGGAAATTTAAAATAAATTTTCTGGCATCCACACTAAGTATAGGTATTGGTCACCATTCCTATAGAAATTTCAGCCCTATTTTTCACAAAAGGTACCTACCTATAGCAACATGAATATACAGATCCAGCTCATTTGTAGTCTAGATTGATTTAAAATCCCATAGTATTCCCAGATTTAAACTAAGATAACAGAAGACATTCAATTTTAGCTACAACAATATATATTGGAAGTTGTCACTCCTAACCTCTCACAATTAGAAAAATGTGACAAAACAATAAAGGAACTCCTCTTTAACCTACCAAAGAATTGAAATGGAATATGGCAGGTACATGCAGAGTCTTGATCAATATATTCTTGCCTGGAATAAAAAGCTAGAGCTGGTAAATACTGAAAATAGTAACACTACACTGGCACAACTCTCAAAATTATGTGGTCTTCAAGATGTTCTGACAACCACTCACACTTCTTTGAAATTTTTAGGCATAAAATCCTAGTACTTCATTCCAGGTGAAGAAAGTCCCAGGAGGCGATGACCTAAAGACCAAAAGACACACCGGTCTTGTAAACCTGTTGAAGATATAAACTGTTTAACTAACTTTTTTTTTTCCTCTTTCAGCTTCTGTTGCAAATATACCAGAATTGACTTGCAGTGAATACTGAAAGTTCTGAAATGCTGAAGGCCATAAATATTCTTTAATAATTGCTCTAATTAGACTCTTCACCTACCAAAGTCTAAGGTATATAAGTTTGGCCTCAAAGTCTGTGATTTCTGCTGTCTATACTCCCCAACATGGAGTAGAATTTAAATCTGCATAACTGTCTTCCTCAATTGCTGTGCCTTCTAACCTTCATGGTTGACCATCACCCTCTCCTCAATCACCATATCCTGTTTTAGCTGAGGTTATTTAGAGTGGTGACTGAAATCATACGGATGGATTACTCACTATTCCCGGGTTCTCCCATGTATACAAGAGGATTATGTATTATTAAAGACCATCCCCTTTACCCATCTTACCATTTGTCTTATATTCATTTGCCAACATTTTTAGAATTCAGAAGAGTATGAGAAACTTTTGCCTGCCCCCAATAATTGATCACAATATCTAGGACAACCAAAATAAAGTATGTAATTAAAATGCTAAAATAAAATCTACATGAAATTTTAAAAAATCATAATTAAAACCACATGAAGCAGAAAATAGAGAAAGTGAGGAAGAAACTGTAAATGTAGCAGACATTAACCTAAATACAACACATATGACATTATATGTAGATGACCTAGATAGACTAATAAATGCAGATGTCAGAATGAAATTCACAAAAAAGCTATTTGTTATTCTATGAAATCCAGTTTAATTACAAAGATTCAGACTTATTAAAAAGTAAAATGATAGTGAAAGATATGTACAATGCAAAAACTATTAGGGGAAGAGCATAAGTGTATATATAAATTTCAGATGAAGTTGATTTCAGAAAATGGACAATTATTCAGATAAAGAAGGGAAATAAATAATGACATTGGGTCAATTTTCCAAGAAGCCAAACTACTTTATATGTGTATATAACAATAACAAAACTTAGAAAAAACTGATAGAACTACAAGGAGAAATAGACACTACTACAAAGATAGATATTTCTGCTAGTTTGCCAGTAGTTGGATATGTCAACACTCCAATTTTGGTACTTGATAAATTAGTCAGTAATTTATTTAAGACATGGTTAACTGAACAGCACTATTAATCAGTTTATGTATTCAATATTTACAGAATACTCCAAACTACTGAGAGTATATATTACTCTGAAACTCAAATGTAACCTTCATAAAAGATAGACATCAGAAAGTCCCTTCAAGTCAAAATTAAACTAATCAATAACACATAGCAGGGAGATTTTTAAAACATTTGGATATGAAGTAATGCACTTGTAATGACAAATGCTTTAAAAGAACTCAAGAAAAATATGTTATAATCACTGCAAAACTTATTGAAAAAGTGGAATGCAGCTAAAGCAGTGTTTGAAGGAAAAATGATAGTATTGAATGGATCTATTATCAAACAAAAAACAAGTCTACAAGCAAGAATAAATATTCTACTCAGAGAAACTAAAGAAAGAACTTTAGTAAGCAATTAAAAAAAGAACAAGTCAACAACTCAAAAGCAGGAAAAAATAGGCAAAATGAACAAAGTCAAATATGTTTCATTGAAAAGATTAACAACATTGCTTAGGGGCCTCCCTGGTGGCGCAGTGGGTTAAGCAACGCACTATGAAGCAAACCGCAGCCACTGCAGCACGAGTTCCATCCCTGCTGCTGGCCAGGGAGGGGACCCACATGGTGCAGCAGCCCTCTCTTGCTGTGCCCCCTGCTCCCCTCAGCAGTGTACTTCAGTTGATCTGCCTGTTCTGCTCCCCGCTCTGTCTGTGGTGAATCCTCTCACCACCACCCCCCCACACCTCTGGCCTGTACCCCAGTGCCTGTATGCATAAATAAATCTTTAAAAAAAAAACAACATTGCTTAAATAAGGATAATAGAAATATAGAGGAACCAAATTAACATTATCAGAAATCAACAAAGGATTAGTGACCCCATATAAAAAAAAAAAACATGAACAACTATGTCTACAAATTTGGTAACTTAGATCAACTAGCTATATTCCTTGAAGGACATGAATACTAAATGTCACACTTAGAGAAATACATTCTTAAATTAAACCAATTATTATTTTTTAAAGATTTATTTATTTATGCATACAAGAGCTGGGGTACAGGCCAGAGTTTCAGGAGGTAAGAGGATTCACCAGAGACAATAGGGAACAGAACAGGCAGATCGACTGAAATACACTGCTACACCAATTACTATTAACCTTCAAATAGAAAGTCAGAATCCTCACGGAATTTTATCTTATGAAATTTCATCTCACATTGTCAAATTCAGTATAAGATTAGAATTACTTAGTATAAGATTAGTATTACTCATATACCAAAAATAGATAAAGACACTGTAATGAAGAAATCTACAAGTCAGTAGATCTCATAATCATAGATGCAGCAACTACTATATAGTGTAAATTTTTTCCAGGTATGTGAGGCTGATTTAACATTATAAAAATGAATATAATTTAGTACAGTAACAGGTTCAGGGAAAAAAATCCTATGTTTTTAACAATGAAAGCAGAAAAACTTGCACAATCCAATCACATTATATATTTCTTTCAGAAATCTAGTAATAAAGAAGATCTTCCTTAATAAAGAACACAAACAAATGTCTACAGTTCATGCATACTTTATTGCAGCACTATTTATAATTGGTAAGAACTGGAAACAACCCAAATGCCCAAAAATAGATGACTTGATCAAGAAAATGTGGTATATATACATAATGGAATACTATTGAGCAATTAAAAAAGATAAAGTAGAGACATTTGTAGAAACATGTATGGAGTAGAAGGAATTATACTCAGTGAAATAAGTCAAAAGGCAAGAGAAAAATATCAGATGGTTTCACTTTTAGGAGGAATATAAAGAAACAAAAAAACAGGGTTCAAGGTAAAGAACAACAATCAAAAAAAAAAAAAAATACAAGAACCAAAACACAAAGACAATTCAAAGGCATCATGAGGGAGGCAGGGGAGAGTTCAAGATGAGGGCAGAAAGTACAAAGGACTGGGGTAATGGTGCACTGCGGAAATGGTTGTAGGAACTCCATGGGTACTGCAATTGATACCAAATATGTATAAATAAATTAATTTAAAAAAAGAAAAATCTAGCCACTTTTTTTCTACTCATGTCACAAGGAATGAAAGGATATCATCTCATAAATTCTATTTTACGTCACACTGGATGTCTTCACCATGCAATAAAACAAGGAAATATATTGGAAAGAAAGTCTGTCTTTATCTGCACATGACATTATTTAATGATAATGTAATGATACTCCAAAAGCAAAACTTAAAGGTATTTTGGTACTGGCATAAAAATAATCACATAAATCAATAAAGCAGGGCCCTCCCTGGTGGTGCAGTAGGTTAAGCGACGCACTGTGAAGCAAACCGCAGCCACTGCAGCAGGAGTTCGAACCCTGCCGCCGGCTGGGGAGGTGACCCCCATGGCACAGGCAGACCTCTCCTGCCTTGCCTGCTACTCCCCTCAGCAGTGTGTTTCAGTCCATCTGCCTGTTCTGCCCCCTGCTCTGTCTGGTGGATTCACCTCCCCACACCTCTAGCCTGTACCCCAGTGCTTGTATGCATAAATAAATAAATCTTTAAAAAAAAATCAATAAAGCAGACTAGAAAGCAAAGATCTACACAATCAACTTATCTTTGATAAAGAAACCAAGACACTTCAGAGCTATGACATAATTTTCAACAGGAAACAAAGCTATCTCTAAGCAAATATACAAATAATAAAAATAGAGATAATAACTTCCAACTTTCATATAATCCAAACTATACAATGATACAAAATATGCAAACTGAGATCAAAATAAATACAAATTTTAGAATAAAACAATTTATGTGAGCTTATATTTAATGAGGTTTTAGGAACAAGTTTTTATAATTGATGAAAGTATTAACTTTTAAAAATCTGCTCTGAAATATACTCTGGAGAACTCAAAAGCAACACAGAGAAAACATTTACAAAATGTTTACTGAACACAGCAATAGAAACAACCCAATGAAAATATGTATATGAACAAGTATCTGACCAAACAAGACATACAACATATATAATATATTGAAGTAAGCAGATAAATATGTCATATTTTATGAGAAAATTTCAAATTAAAAGAATATCACTATACACCCATTTGAAGGACTAAGTGCAAAACACTAATACCAATAGCTAGTGTGGATGAGAAACAAAACTCATTCATTGCCTCTGAGAATACAGAGGAGTACAGTCACTTTATAAGAAGACAGTGTGACCACTTATAAAGCTAAATATATTCTTAAAACATGAAACAGTACTCGTTGGTATCTTCTCAACTTATGAGAACTTATGCTCACACAAAATCTGCAAACCAATGTTTTTTAATGATGTTATTTATGCAAATAAGAGCTAGGTATAGACCAAAAGTACAGGGGTGAAAGGATTCACCAGACACATTAGGGAACAGAACAGGCAGATGGACTGAATTACACTGCTGAAGGGAACAGCAGGTGAGTCATGTGGGTACCCCTCCCTGCCTGGAGATGGAACGCCTGCTGCAGTGGCTATGGAAGCCCCACAGTGGAAGCTCATCCCCTTGTGGCACTAGGGAGGCCCTGAAAACCAGTGTTTATAGCAACTTTGTAATCAATAAAACCTGGGAACAAAGATACCCTTCAACAGGTAAATAAGAAACAAGCAATGGTAGATGTATTCAATGGAATACTACTCAGCAATAAAAAGGAACATTCTATCAAGCATGCAAAGACATGGCTTAATCATAAATGTGTTGATGAGAAAAATAATGCAACCTGGAAAAGTTATATATATGATATTAATTATGACATTCTGGAAAAGGTACAGCTATAGAGAAAATAAATTAGTAGTTTCTACATGTTTTTGAATGTGGGAGGGATAGGGATATATAAGATACTCTAATGATGCTATTTTGTATAACACAGGACAATATTTTATGGTAGAATCATTACACAGTAAACTTGTCAAAACTCCATAAAACTTACAGTAAAAATAGTGAATATTCTGTGAGCAAAAATGAAGATCATTTAGGATGTTGGGAGATTGAAGGTAAATAGACTATACAAAACAATTTATATTGCAAATGTACAAAGTAGATATAAGTAGGGGAGAAATTTGTTCATCTAACTTCAGAAAAGAGTGGAATATGAAAGACTAAAGGCAAAAGAAACTATACATGTTTTATAGGCAATAAATTCTCCCACTGGCAGATATGGGTTAACATTTCTTATAGCACTATGCCACTGTTGCAGTGAAAGTTTAAGACAAGAAAGAGGAAGAAGAGAAAATGATACATGTAGTTATGGAAGAGTTGGAAATATCACTATGAACTCATCTCTATGTAAAATTCTAATAGTTGTATTAAAACAATATTTTCATTTGGAAAAGAGGAAAAATGGAAAGCATCCAGTAAAATGGTACACATAAAATCATTCCTACAAAATCTGTTAAAAATAAATTAAATACACCTTCCAATTAAAAGTAGAGATTGTCTACCAGAATTTAAAAGCAAGTGTAATTTATAAACTGAAGACCTGCATCCTAAGAATAAAGACAATTACAGAAGTAAAAGATTAGAGGGGGGAGAATGTAACATCTGTCTACATTTAAAGTATAGCTATATTAACTATTTAAATGCAGACAAACTAGAATTCAAACTAATAAGTTTATAGCAAGTCATGGTCTAAAGATAAAAGAGTCTAATCCACCAATATTACGTAATATACCTAATTGTAATATACCTAAATGTAAATATATCTAATTAAAGTGCTTCAATGTACATCTAATCAATCCCCTCATGCAGAAGAAACAAATTCCTATCCTGTATATCATTACTTATGCTTGATATTATAAACATAAATAGCATAATATAAGTTTATTTCAATATTAATTATTCAATGTACTTTATCAAATTAATGTGATTAAATTACTCTTAATAGGGCATAATTTACATATCATTTGCCAAGTTTAAGTATACAAATAGATGACTTCACAAATACATTTGACTTGACAGATATCTACCCTAACACATAGCTGTAAACATTCCACTGAATGTTCTTAAACCATGTTACAGCCATCAATATTTTGCCATTAAAGTATACATATTGATAATGAACTAATTCATAGGTTTTTAAAACTTTATATAGTATGTAAAAGTATACTTTAAATAAAAGTACACTTTATTCCACTCCTTGTTATGCTTTCCAGAGTTATGCCTCAAACTATCACATAATCTCAAGCACGTAACATCTTTGCATTTAAGTGGTACTGTATCATTTATACAATATTTTTCTTAGAAATTTGTTTATATCACCTTTCACACACAGGCACTGGCATATTAGACAGACTGTTTTGCTTTATGAACACCAAATCTATGTAGTTTCATAAAAATGATAATGAATTTCTCATATATATGTTTTCTATGATCCCAAATCTTAGAATTTTTTTGGCCATCTTTATCTAAAACAAAAGTCAAGTTTGGGACCACACTGTACTACTTCATAATTTTTTTTTTTTTACAGTTGTTTCTTTACTTCCTAAATTATTTTCTAGGGTTCTCCCTAGTGGCACATGGGTTAAAGTTAGCACTATCAAGCTATCAACAGCCACTGTGGCCTGAATTACAGACCCAGTCAATGAGCTGACCCACATGGTGCAGCAAACCTCTCCTGTCTCACCTACTACTCCCCTCAGCAGTGTATTTCAGTATGTCTCCCTGTTCTGCTCCCTAACGTGTCTCTGTTGAATCCTCACATCCCCCCACCTCTGGCCTACACCCCAGTTCTTGTATGCACAAATAAAAATCTTTTTTAAAAATTACTTTCTAGGGCCTCCCTGGTGGCACAGCAGGTTGAGCACCGCACTGTGAAGCATCGTGGCACAGCAGCGCGTGTTCAATCCCTGGCCAGGGAGGGGACCCACATGGTGCAGTAGACCTCTCCTGCCTCTCCCACTGATTGAAATACACTGCTGAGGACAGCAATCCACCTATTCTGCTTCCCGCTCTGGCTTGGTGAATCCTCTCAACCTCACATGACTGACCTGTACCCCAGTTCTTATACGCATAAATAAATAACTCTTTAAAAAATTACTTCCTATAGTCTTTTCAGGAACTGTTTTTCTTTATGTTCCCCAAATTAAATACCGTTGACAACATGAACTTTTTTTAAATTAATGTTAGTCAATAATTAAGAACATGTTCTAGCTATTTGTTCTCTAATAAAGATTGGTCTGGTCCTCAATCTGAGTTGAGAACTCAAGGTAGAGAAACCTCAAACATTTCAGATTTGTTATTCTGTAATTCTAAAAATAATGAAAGATGCCATCACACTCCCAAATAAATTAAGGAATTCCAAATGAATGAATTCAAAACTCAACTTCACAAATGTACTTTGTTCCTTCAAGTTTTTAAAATATGAAAAAACAAAAAAGGAGCAAAATCCCCTAAAAGTGTAACTTCAGTGGTTATGTAATATTAGCATGTCATAAAATAAGACAGTATTCTCAAGAAGTAAATTGATACGGATAAAATTATTGAGAATATCAGGAAAGATGAGAAATTAAAAATTAGAAAAACTCTGGATGTAGAAGATGAAGGTCATTAAAAAATATCTTAAAACAGCACAGCAGAAAGGTGTAATATTTTGTCAAGTTTACAATGGCTAACACATGTGACACTAAGGGAAAGATCAGAATTTAGTTCCTGGACCTAACTACAAAGAATTTTTGATATGACTCTAGAGGGAGTTTTCCGTTTGTTTTTTTGTTTTAATTTTTTGAAGAGTGAGTGTACCAGAGTAAAACATAAAGGAATGCTGAGCATTGGAGAAATTATTAACTCTTTGGCACTGCACTTAGATATTGTATCTTTACTTATTCAAATTACTCCTGTCTGAGAAAGGTCCATTGTAAATAGAGACTCACAAAATTTAATCCTGTGTAATGAAGCTTAGGTAAGAAATAAACACTACTAAATAGATTGAGAAGGCTCCTCATTAGTCAATGGAGTTGAAATTGGGTGGAAATAATGACCCATTTGTAGGAAGAAAAGCAAGAATGAAACCTGTAAACAGCCTGGAGTTAAGCACTAAATGGACAGGAAATAAGTCTTTTAAATATTTCTCATCTTCCACTGCAGAAATTTAAAATGAGTTTAAAATATACACTCTAGTTAGAAGGGACAAAAAGCAAAGAATGAAGTAGATAAAAGAAAATTTATGGAAAGTAATGATTTTTGGTGTATGGGTGAATTGGTGGTAGAAATTCTAAGGGATCTACATCCAGACAAGAAAGCAAACATAAGAAAAAATAGTTAAATTTTAAAAAGTAGTGATTTCATTCCACCTTGCACTTTTTCAGTACATTAGGTTTAAATCCCGAACAAATCCCAGGTTTTAATATAAACATTACTTCTGTATAGGGCCTTTTAAGTTCCATCATACATTTTAAATGCTTTTAATTTGACCATAATAGGTTTATTTAAAATAGAGAATTTAGACAGTAATTTTTTCCAAAATTAATTGATGTGTCTGTCCCCATTTCTCTGTATTATACATTTAAATTTAAGTCACCTGATTTAAATTTTTAAACTTATGTGTATAGGGCATAATTAACACATGGCAAGAAAGTCTACTGTAATCATACCAATTTAACCAGTTGCTTAGATTCTCCAGTAATTCTGTACTAGGCATACAAGATTTTCATCTTATTGGCAAAATATGATAATTCTACTATAGAAAATATACTGCAAAACAAAAACCCCTCTTTTAGGGGTCCATTTGTAAGTCAATTTTAAATGAGTTTTTTTTTCCCCCCAAGAGGATGCTGAATACATTCTCAGGTATCTTGAGTTGTAGATTTTAGAAAACAGGAAATGAGAACTCTTGTAATTTTACACTGTCTTGAACAAAATTTAGCTCTACTGTAAAAGTAAATCTCAGTTGTTTGTGAAAATGATGCCAGTAGCTGGCTCTCCAATGCTTACTATTTCAAAGTCCAGCTAAAAAATGTCAGTTAAGAATTCTGCTCTTCCTGGGGCCTCCCTGGTGGCACAATGGGTTGGGCAATATACTATGAAGCAAACCAGTCACTGAAGCACAAGTTCAATCCCTGCACTGGGGAGGTGACCCACATGGCCTGGCCAACCTCTCCTACCTCGCTCACTACTCCCCTCAGTAGTGTATTTCAGTCTATCTGCCTGTTCTGTTCCCCACTGTGTCTCTGGTGGATCCCCTCATCCCCATACATCTCTGACCTACACCCCAGTTCTTGTATGCATAAATGTTTTTTTTTTAAAAAAGAATTCTATTGTTCCAAAAATGTAAATCTCAAATTATATGAACCAGTTGTATACAACAGTGGATGACATTTGGAAAACAAAGTATACTTGAAAATATTTGTGTTTATCAAGATAAATGGAAAGACAAACTTGAAAATAATTTCCCTAATTATCCCTAAATTTTAGCAAATTTGTATATCAATTATAAAGTTGTCTACCAAGTTTATTTACTTTAAAAAACTATTGCAAAACCGATTACCTTCAGCCAGTTTACACTATTATAGACATTTGAAAATAAAAGACTCCCAGTAACCAGTCTTATACTCTAATTTCTTGTGTTTACTTTTTTGACATGTTAAACCTAATGGCAATTATACATGTATACATTTTATCACTCTTGTCCTAGTTCATCAACTTCAAAGAGTGACATTACCTTTTCTACCAACACCGAAACTATGCAATAGTGAATTCAACTATTTCTTGATGAGGCTTTAATTTTTTTCTGTTTGGCAATTTTACCCTTGGTTGCAAAAGAAAGCACAAACTTGAAATGCTATTTTAGAATAATAAGCTAAAGCAATTATTAATTCATTTTGTCAAAATTATAATTCTGAAAATGAGTTCTGATATCCCATCTCTATCATCTGGATCACTGATGTATCAAATACTTTGCTAAATGAATACTGATCCTACCTACACTAATTACCATAATTTTGCTTTGCAGAATATCAATTTATTAATTTCACCAATTCACGTATGATTTGTATGCACATATCAATGTGACCATGGAACACATGTTTTGCCAACCTGTGACAAATGCCCAGCATTGTAGAACATCTCACAATTTAACAGTAAAGTTTGTATCCAAGGTGAATCACTGTCACAACCTCTTTGACCTTGCTTCTCTGAGTGACAGAAGAGCAAGACCTTAGATACGAACTGTAGAGTCTATTAAAAGCATCATTTTGCTTTGCATTTAATTTGAGATGTGATAGCAAACTTGGAGATCTTTTCTCACAGTAAAACTCATAGTACATCAGATGCCTAAATTTAATATCAGGCTATAAAAGGACTAAATAAAATATTGGTTTATATTTTTCTATAACAGACTATGATGTTGGCTAAGTGCTTCCTTAAGTTGAAATCCAGTAACATTTATTCTATTATGAAATAGTCTCAAAATTATAAAGAATCAAAAAGAAATAAGTAACATGATTTTCACCAAGGAAAGTTTCCTTTGTCTGAAAAGATATGATCATAGTTTAATTTACATAATTATACTTATCAATTTTATATAGTTATAACCAGTCATCTGCTTAAAATGGTATGATGCATTTATACCATGTTTTTTTTTTAAATGTTGAGAAAAGTACATATCTTAATGTGAAAAAAATATATTTGGCATTAAAATATTTTTAAAACATCAATTTACCTTTATTGTTTTAAATATTTATTTATATTTATTTATGCATATAAGAACTGGAGCATATGCCAAATGTGGGGTGGTGGTGAGAGGATTCACCAGAGATAATGGGGAGCAGAACAGGTGACACTACTGAAATACACTGCTGAGGGGAGCAGGGGTATTCTGGAAAGGTCTGCTGTGCCTTGTGGATTAGCTCCCTGGCCAGGGGTGGAACTCATTCTGCAGTAGCTGGTGATAGCTTGATAGTGATGAGACTTTAACCACTGCGCAACCAAAGAGCCCCAGCATTAAAATACTTTTCAAGGGTGAATTACAAGAAACTTTATAAGCATGACTTTGAGGAGAGGACAAGAATGGTAAAAGATTTTTTTTCACTTTTCATTTTGAACATCACTATTCTGCTTCCAATTATTTTTTTAAAAGATTTATTTATGCATACAAGCACTGGGGTACAGGCCAGAGGTGTGGGGGGGTGGTGGTGAGAGGATTCACCACAGACAGAGCGGGGAGCAGAACAGGCAGATCAACAGAAGTACACTGCTCAGGGGAGCAGCGGGCACAGCAGGAGAGGTCTGCTGCACCATGTGGGTCCCCTCCCTGGCCGGCAGCAGGGATCAAACTTGTGCTGTAGTGACTGAGGTTTGCTTCATAGTGTGTTGCTTAACCTACTGCGTCACCAGGGAGGCCCTCTGCTTCCAATTTTACAAGGATTTTTGTATTTTGCTTTCCTTAATAAGAAACTCAGATTATTTCTAAGCATTGGTATAATAGGAATGTTAATCTTTTTTCTCTCTTAAAATATGAATACATGCCTTTTATTATACAGTAAATTATAAAGTAAAAAAATCATGTTTCTTTTTATTGTCTTTGTCACAGAAAATCTAAAATTTTTGAATTATAAAATATGTAAAATTTTATGCTCCTAGCAAGTTACTTCAATTTATTAAAGTATTTTCATAAGGATATGTACTTCTGAAAAAAGTACCATAACAAGTACAGTTTTCTCCTACCCATACTTTTTGTATGTACATGAAATGGGAAGAGATCCTTTTGTAAAAAATAAAATATATTAGCGAATGAATAAACCTATTGTCATAAAATGCATTTTTAATGTAAATGTTATTTTACATTAATGTATTGATTTTACTAAAATATTTTAATAGACTTTAAGAAAACCTTTCAAAATCTAAGAAATTTAATGGAGTTTTAGGAACTCTAAGAAATTATATTCTCAATATACCTGATATGAAGGCAAATATAACATGCTCCTATGAAGTTGTTCACTAGTTGAAATAAACTATGGCTTATGAAAACTAAAATCAAAATCCAATCAAAACATGGAAAAGAACCATAGGTAAAACACTCCACAACATAGGCTTCAATGAAATCATTGTGGATTCATTTCTAGCAGCAACAGAAACAAAAGAGAACATAAATAAGTAGGATTTAAACTATAAAGTGCAACATAATTATTTCCACTAAAACAAAAACACCCTACTGAAATTGAGGAAAATATTGTATACCACACATCTAACAAGGATTTGATATGCATAATTTCTAAAGAACTCTTACAACTAGACAAAAAAGAAAATCCAAGAAGAAATGGACGAAGAGCTAAAGAGACACTTATTTGCCCAAAGAAGCTAGATGCTCAATAGGTACATGAAAAAATTACTGTCACCACTGATTAGGACAGAAATATAAGTCAAAACCACACTGACATACCATCTCATACCTAGTAGAATGAGCCATATCAAAAACAGAATTAGTAATGTACAGGACATTGAAAAAAAGGAACCCCCCTACACAACTGATAGAAATTAGACAGTTACAGCCCTCCAGCCCCTACAGAAAACAATATGGAAAATTCTGCAAGTAGTAAAGAGATAGAATATGATCCAGCAAGTCCACTCTTTGCTATCTATGTCAAGAATGCAAAACACTGTTAAAGGGATATATGCACCTCAATTTTCATCAACATGCCATTTAGAATAGCCATTCTATGGAAATATCTTAAGTGTCTAACAGATGAGTAGATGTAGTTTAAGGTGTGGTATGTATAACAATGAATACTACTCAGTTATATATATTTTTAAAAAATATATGAACTCTTCTCACTTGTAATAACATGAACAAAACTGGAATGGAGTATGTTAAATAAGTCTGCATGAGAAAAAAATGCTGGATTATTTCACTCATATATAGAGAGGAAAAAATATAGAGAAAAAAAAAATCAAGGAACTGGTGACTAATCAAAAACTCTAGAAGGATGGCTGTATGGTTGAGGCTAGAAAGATAGGGAGGGTGTGGGTGAGAACAAAAGATGGATGCAAATGAGTGGTCTACGTTAGAGGACTACAGGTGCTTTGATGGTAGGTATGGTGTGATGACATACTCTGTGCAATTGTGACTGTCCCCTAAATCATATACCATGTTGTGAACCAATGTTATTACAATTAAAAAAAAATACTGCAGGTTGATTCTTGCTCTTAGCATGTATTCCATAAAGGTTTAATTTGTAAATGAATGAATATGGGGAACCTTTATCTTTCATACATTCTTTAGGTGTCATGTGATATTCTACATCAAATTACCATTATAAATGACTTTCAGAATTTACTGGTAGTTTTTAAGGAATTTGCATTATGTATTTGGCAATAATTGGAGGTATTAAGTTACTTATTAACCATGTATTTTAAAACAAAACATTAATAACTAGGACTGACAAGAAACAGACACAGGGATAATTTGTTAACTAACTTCATTCTTTAAGTGAAGTAAACAATTCAGTCATATTAATATTGCAGCTGTTATTAAGGAAGGATATTTAAGAATGAATAGTTCAATTAAAAATTGTTCATGCTTCTGATGTCCTTGAGCTGGATCAATGGAGAACAGGTCCATGTCTGATTATAAAATCATTAACAAGAAAATTGGGCCCAGGAAGCTATGCTGTGCGGTCTGTAAGATGCTGTATTTAGATCTTGGGCTGGGTAGCAGTCAAATAACAATCAGAGAAGAAACATCTCCATTCTCTTTCCACCCAAGAATGCCCCCGACTGTTGAGCATCTAAACAGGAGATTAAGGGTAAAGGGGCATTATAGCATTACTCACTGTTTCTGTACAATACAATCCTATTGATTTTTTTATTAATTTTTATTGGAGCCTGATGTCAGCTGCTCAAGTTCATATGCCATATATGAGTGTGAGGTTTTTTTCCTGACTTTCAGGTCTATTCAGGATAAATTGAATAAAAAATATAATTTTTTCTTTAATAAAATAAAACCATACTACTAAGTAATACGTATAAAACTATACAATTAAGTATTTGAATCTACTAAGATCTGTTCTAAGTGTTGTATGTAGATCTATTTAACTTCAAAATTCAAGATGATCCTAGGACTAAGACAGCATCTGTTATAACCCCTTTTTAGGCCCCGGTTTTCCTATTTTAAGCTGAGAAAGAAACTAAGTCCTCAGTTTTTCAAATACTTTCCAAATGAATGTAGCTATTAGTTACAATTATAACTTGAATATAGTTGGTATGGTTCTAGAATCCATATCCTTTACCAATCTGTTCTAAAAATATAAACTTATATAATCATGGTGCTTTTGAAAAATACAATCTCTTAGAATGATGAACTTTAATGCACTGTATTTTTTTTTCCTTTTATGTTCAATCTTTCTACTTTCCTATTTGTGTGTTATTCACAGTTTATTTTTTATTACAGGTCCCCTATTTGTATTGGTATGAAATAGCTCAGAATAACTGTATGAAAAATCATAAATAATGATATTTCTACAATTACAGCACTGCTATTATAATTTCCACTGTATTAGATTGCCATTTCAACACTTGACTTTAACTCATGTTCTAGAAATTGCAAAGGATAAGGCATGGGAAGGGAGCTCACAAATAAGACTGCTGTGGTCATTAGAAATAGGTGATAATAAAATTATCTATATTAATGCCAGTGATACCACAGGAGATGTGGCTCTGAGAGATGGCAAGGATGATCAGATTTGAGTATCGTCAGTGCACAACAGGTTAGGAAGAGACAAAGAGCTGGAAGTAGATAAATTTTGTGTACTCCACAAACATCACACAGGTTATAATACACATTAGAACTCAAGTGAGATTGTGGACAGACAGGACTCAAAGAAATGGGTGATAAGTGAGAACATAATAGACGGTTTTTATTAGCAAGAAAAAGATGCCACAGATATGTCAGTGGAAAAAAAAGTCAGAGGGTAGACGAAGGGTAGAATCTTAATTTTAGAGTCAACACTACAGAAAAATTAACCATGACATAGTCACTGAATATGAGGACTGTTTTTCCAAATATGAGTTAGATAAACAGTAGCAAATGTGAGGTAAACAGTAGCAAATGTTGATGATCAGTTAAGAAATGTGAAGGAGGGCCTCCCTGGTGGCGCAGTGGGTTAAGCAACGCACTGTGAAGCAAACCGCAACCACTGCAGCACGAGTTTGATCCCTGCCCCGGCCAGGGAGGGTACCCACATGGCATGGCAGACCTCTCCTGCTGTGCCCGCTGCTCCCCTCAGCAGTGTGCTTCCGTTGATCTGCCTGTTCTGCTCCCCACTCTGTCTGTGGTGAATCCTCTCACCCCCCACACCTCTGGCCTGTACCCCAGTGCTTGTATGCATAAATAAATAAATCTTTAAAAAAAAAAAAGAAATGTGAAGGGTATGTACTTAAAAAGACATACATATATTATATAACCAATATTCTGTCTGCTTAACATTATAAATACACAGTGTTTGATATCATATTAACACATCATGGAAGAGGAACTAAAGGTATTTTCACTATATTGGATGATCAATTTTGAGTAGGTATGCCTCAAATATAGGATTTATAGTTATAAGAGAGCAATTGACCTAATAAGTTTTCAAACTATTTCAAGTTCACGTTTCAGAGAATCCCAGTACTGAAATATGACAAACAAGTGACCTCAAAGAACAAAAGCAAAGAGGATGAGGTTGCACATATAAACACTGATAGGCATTGTATATTGCTACTCCTCCAATAGTTAATTATATGAGCTGTTTCAAGAATATTCAATTGATAGGTCAAAATTATTTTTCTTACATAATTATATGAACTATGAAGGAAGTCTGATCTTATTCTAACAATATTGTATATTACACACATAGCAAACCATTTATATAAAGGAATAGATTTAATATATCAGTCTAGGTGGAAATAAACTAGAATTCAGACTAAAGCAAAGGTTTAATCAATTGATGACTTGATCATTAATATTAATTACATCTTTTTTTGCCTAACAAGGAGTTAATTATCTCATAATTGTTTTTTTCTCTGAGGATTGCAAGAATTGTGAATAAACATTTTCATAGTCAGCTTGCTATATTTAAGAGTAAAAATGATACTAAATGTCAAAATCTACTCTGAAAAAATGCTCATGGTAGATTCATTTAAAATTGACCTATAAACCTAGATAGTGGTTTAAGTATAGTGAATAATTCTCTTTAAATAGATAATGTTTAAATTATTAAAACATTTTATGTAAATTTTGTGGGTTTGAACTTTTAAATACAAAAGAAAATTTAAATATGTGCAGTTAAGTTGTTCAGCATAAGTGAAGGTAAAATAATATTAAACCACAAGAAATTTGTTAAATAATATTTTTCAAACTTAATTTTCAAATAGGCTTTTCTAGAGATAAGGAGATAAATACCAAGAGAAATATATGAAAGTCCATATCCAGAATATAGGTATATATGGGAAGGATTATTTTTATTCAATTAACAGGAATTTTGGTCAACTGATGATGCTGTAATAGCATAAATAATATGTAGCATTTTTTTTCGTTCTCATGATTATATATATACAATACTAACACCAGGGTTTATTGATCATTTCATTTCTCATTTAGCAGTGTTTGCTATGTCTTGTCTCATTTTTCGCAAGATAACTTGCAGAACAAAAAGTATTTTAGGGCCTCCCTGGTGGCGCAGCGGGTTAAGCAACGCACTAGGAAGCAAACGGCAACCACTGCAGCATGAGTTCATCCCTGCCAGTGAGGGGACCCACAAAGCCCAGGCAGACCTCTCCTGCCTCGCCTGCTGCTGCCCTCGGCAGTGTGTTTCAGTTAGTCTGCCTGTTCTGCTCCCCACTCTGTCTGGTGAATGCTCTCACCTCCCTGGACTCTGGCCTGCACCCCAGCTCTTGTATGCATAAATAAATAAATCTTTTAAAAAAGTATTTTATTAAATAACCTTAGTTGCATTCCTACTGTAAGATAATAAATTGCAAAATGATCAATTTTTCCTGGTATATATTCAATCATTGTGATGAGTCTACCATGTTTGTTTGTTTTTTATAATATTGTGCCTGGCTTCTATCACTATTGCCCTACTCAAGTTTTTATCTAACAAAGGGAGATGTCTATGGATGACTAGGTTCAATTACAAAAGGAACATCACCTAAACTGTTTAATTCATATTTGATTATTTAGTGCCTGATGTGTTAGTTGAACACATGCTGCAACTCTTACTAAAAAAAAAAAAAAAGCATTCAATTGCGAGAAACCGTAAATAAGGAAATTTTTCAAAGTTCAAGTTCAAACTTTTAAGTTTATCTGTATGGGGTGAGAATTACTTTTCCCATGCTCACAGCAGAGTGATGCTGGAAGATACTGTTACTGTAAGCTTTACTTTCATGTCTTCTTAAAAATCAGTCAAGTAATAATGTGTACAAATGTTTTAAATGATCAAAATATTACTAATAGTAAAAAATAATCAGAATTAGAAATCTTAGATTCTCCAACTTCATGGCTTTAAAAAAAACTGCATGTAGTAAAACAGATGTTTTTAAAAGATGAAAAATTTAAGTTTTAGTTTATCTTTTCCAAGAAGTCTGTTCATTTAGAACTGAAAACATTACATTTTACTCCAGTTCAAACCCCAGTAACTAATAAGCTTAGACACATCATTCATTCAGTGTATAGCTATTTTATTTATTTCTAAATCAAAATATAACCCTATTTAGCTCTAGGATTTCCTGAAAAGATCAAATGAAGTTTGTTAAAGCACTTTTTAAAATAAATAGCATGCTCAGATGAGGAATATAAGCATATTGTTATTTCTGTGATAGCTTTAAGTTTAATTTGGTCTTATTCATTTCATAGTGATCAGGTACCAGAAAAAAAAAAATTAAAAGAAACACCAGCAAAGAAAAAAAAGAAACATCCCATGCTCTAATGAGTTTTAACCTTGCACTAGCCCATCTTTAATTGATCTTACTATTTACAAGAAACCCTTTCTTAATGATCCCTTCAAGCATCATAAAAAAACAAGGATATTCACCTCATGTAGTTTTTTCAAGTGCGAGCATTATTCGTCCTAATGAGCAACTTCCTTCTATGTTTCCCTTCTGATTTTACCAGAGACTTAACACTCCTTTGCAATTAACAAGGTATCTGACAATGTGTAACCTGCAGTTATGTTTAGCATTCTGTAATTGGTAGCTTTCCTGCATTATTGATCTTTGCATGAGCATATTCAGGTTAGTATAGCCATTTCAGTTCAAACAAAATGTTTGTAAAAGAGTTACATAGGAAAGAACAAATCCAGTTATATTGATATTCTATTTTTCACTTACTGATTTAGATTCTAGGTCTTTCATAAAGATCTACATACAAGTAAAAAATACCTTTAATCCATCTACTTATTAGAATACAAGAAAAGTAAATACCCTGCACAGACACACATTCTTGAAGTTATGGATTAAAGAATAAAAAACAAAACAAAAATCTAAATCATAAAAGTGGGGGGATTATGCAATTGTAGGAAGTAGAAATAATGTTTACTGGCAAATTTAGACTTTGAATATGGTGCCTATATGTTCTCTTTCTTAACTATTTTTTGTTATAATGTATGGATGCTTGTGGGTGATGTAGACTTGGAGAAAAAAGGGAAATTATCATGAGGGTGAAATTTAGATGTTTTTTCTGATAAGAGGGAAAAATAATGAATGTGTGCTTCTTTTACATGGCAGAAGGGAAAAACAACCTCATTTTTATGTCAGAAATAGAGCAGACTTTGTTGTTAGATAAGTCACCATTGTAAACTCACATTTTTGTGTTTGTGGAAACATTAGGCACAACACTGTTGACATCTTTATCTATCTTGTTTTAGCTTCTAAGGCAACTGACTAAATTCCTCTTTTAACTGTAATAACTAGATAAAAAGGATAATGATTCATCTGTTTTACATGAATACATACATACAGAGTCAATATGTATCTGAAATACTCAACTAGTATTGAGAAAGATTATGAGGTTAAGTAACTGATAAAAGGAAATTAGAAATTTGCACCATTCATAATTTAATTTGTTTCCCAAAAGAAAAAGAAAAATCCCTTCAAGAATCCATTACATAGATTGTCCTAAGGCATAGAAATTTATCCTAAGGCAATTCTGCTTCCTAATTTGAATTTGCTATTTCCTAATATCATATTAAGTGGTCATTGCAACCTCTGATGACTAGTGCATAATCTGGAAAGATACATTTGCTCCTCATTAAATTCCTATCAGTGATAAACTAATTTAACCTAACATAATTCACCCATTGGCTGGACCTAATTACCTTACCAATGCAATATGTAAATAAACACCTGCAGTGCTATAATTAGAAAAAATAGCATTAACTAATTCAATAAAAGTAATTTCCTCACCATTACACAATAACTGTTTTTGTTAACTAATCATAATGTGGCTTAAAGTAATTAAAGAAATGCTATTAAATTTTCTTGTTCCAGTGATTTGAACATGGAACATCATGTCTTTAAATCTTTGAATGAATAGTATTTAGGGGTGCAAGTTGTCTGTGTTAGCCGGGTAATAGGTGGAAGCAGCATGTAACTAACACCGTACTTTTATTACTAGTTTAACCATAATAAAGGAAGACAGGAATGGACAATAAAGTGGAATGATTAGAGAAAAACAGCATTTTGTAAAACAAAATTAGTAAAAACAGCATTTTGCTTATTTATTTAGCCATCAACAATTACATCAGTAATTGATACTGACTATAGCTTAGTTAAGCTTAGCCAATATTTCTGAAAAGGTATTTTCAGTTACTATTGATAAAGTAGTCTTGAGCAATAGAGAATGAACAAGTTTTCTGTCTGGGCTTACTGTATTCAATTTTAGTCTCATCCTAATCCCTACTTTAGATGAGATTATAAATCATAGTCTCATTTTTCCTATAAACAAGAGCAACCACCTGTTTTACCAGAGGCTTCTAACACATTCCATGTGGAGAGTGAGAGAGTTCATGTGGAGAGTGAGAGAATTTGGGGCTTTTATTCTGTGTAAATTACGGTATTTTACTTTAATTTTTTTTTTTCATTTTGGAAAACTATACAATGTCTCATTCAGAAATTTTAAAATATAAACTTTTTTTTATTTTGAGCTGAAAGATTATCTAAATGATAATAGTTTTAGGTTTATTACTTGGTATAGTTCTTGGATTTTATAGTTCTTCCATCTGAAAAATGACAATTATTGATGAAAATAGCTTACTCTTACTCTTACAAATAGTCTGCAAGGTATAAGTGTGAGTAAAAATACTGATAAAGATTTCTATCTTTTCATCTTGTCATGTCCTACCTATATAACGATGGCTTCTACTCAAAGCATTATATTTGTTTCTTCAAACTGTAACAGGGTCATCCCAGGAAAAGGGAAAGTTCCAAAATCCTGGTTCCGCCCTAAGTGGGTGTAGCTGAGGAGGAAAAGAAGATTTCTGGAGAAGAGGAAGAAAGGAAAATGGAAAACAGCAAGGAGACCTGGAGAAGGAACATGGAGCAGAGGGACATGTGAAAAAACTGTGCTTGCTTTTTGGTCTCAGACTGGTTGGAACAGATGTGGGTGAGAGACCCGTGGGGAGGTTAACAATGGCAACTGTAATCTTAATTTTAATTTTGCTCTTTTCCTCCCAAATTTGTCAGACTCTTTCTAACCTTTTTCTATGGGTCTCTACTAAAAGGTCCTTTAAATGTGTGGCGAGTTTTTGGGCCTTGCTTTGGGCCAATCCTATTTGGCTAAACTTTTACCCTCAAGGAGATGGGTAAATTTAAATGCTTAACTTAGTAACTATATTCTTTGTCCTTTCTTTATTGTACCCTAGTTGTATTAAAGTTTCTTGCATTAAAAGTTTTATATGTTTGTCTTAATGCGGCAGATGGCAAAACCCATTCAAAGAGGGCAGGCTTGGGAGTTCTGGAGTGCTCCTCTCCCTGCCCTGTAATAAGACATCACAGATACAGAACTCTAAAACTTAGTAACTTTCTACCATTCTGCCAGCAAGAATCCAGTGAAGTATTTGCTCTTTTTGCCTTATGTACATAGCACAATTTGCATGTTATAATTAAAGTGTCTTCATAGTAATTTTCTAATTGCTAGAATTTTATTAGGACTATATCATGGAATTATGACTTTTAATTTATATAATCTATTTTCAAAACTATGCTTTCTCTTTCGAATCTTGCATTATATACTTGAAAACATTTGATACAATTTTTATAGCATACACTACTAATATAGATACCTCTTTACATTTATGTTCAAACATTCTGATCAATAAATAAGCACACATACATACACACCCAAAAACATGCTTGCACATTATATTCTAACTTTAAACAAATTGAGATATAATATTTTAAAAAATAGTAATCTGTAATGATGTATGTTTTCCAATAGAATAAGATATTTTTTATGCTGATTTATGGATACGTTAATTATTTGTAGCACTAAAAGGCTTTTTTATTAAGTGGAAATAATACTATTTTTTCTTTATTAGATGTATACTGTACAGGTTATATGATCTGTCAAGCATTTTAATTTAATGTAATTCAGTGAGAAAATATTCCATAAATTTCAAGATTCTTGAAGAGGAAAAAAAAGAATCAAAGAAAAAGATATATATACACAGAGCATATAGTCTAATGAAATAAAAATAGCTTACTCTTCATTCAAATTTTTAGTAATTAGCCAAAAAATAAAGAGGAAGAGGGGAAGAAGGGGTGGGAAAAGGAGAAATAAAATTAAGTAGATATCCATTCAGTATGTTCATGAAAAGTATGAAGATGACAAACCAGTTCACAAGAGAACATGACTGGCTTATTTCACATTGACCCTTTTACCTAGAGAAATTAAACCTACTTAGCCAAAGTGTAGCAGACAATCTTTAAGCCCTACTTTGTATTAATTGGCACAATTTATGTATCAAGACAAAATGCAGCTCTTTTAACTCCTTTACCAGTAGTATTCATGAAGACGTAATAAACTGAATGTCACTTTAAAATTCATGTAACAAGGGCCTCCCAGGTGAGCTACGGTTAAGTTTTAGTATTATCACACCTTTGACCCTAGTTCCACCTCCACGGGGGAGCTATCTCACATGGTGCAACAGAACTTTTCTGTCTGGCCAGCTGCTTCCCCTCAGCACTGTATTGCAGTAGATCCACCTGTTCTACTCCCCACTGTCTCATGAATTCTCTCACCAGCCCCCCCACCTCTCTCCTATACCCCAGTTCTTCTACACAGAAATAATTTAAAAAAAAAAAAACCAGAAAATAAAAATTCATGCAACAATCTTTTACAATATATATTATCCTTCATGCAATCCTCTCTGTAGAAACTGTATAACTGAAAGGTATCTGCCCTATTCAACCTAGAAGATATATGTTGGTACTGGAGTTCCACTGAGTAGCCATAGAACAGAAGATAACTTCTGACTCTTTAAAGTGTAGTGATTTGACTAGTGACTTCATTGTCATTTGCATCTTTTTTCTATTAAAATTATTCAACAGGGGCCTTCCTGGTGACGCAGTGCTTTAAGCAATGCACTTTAAAAAAACCACAGCCACTGCAGCACGAGTTCGATCCCTGCCACTGGCCAGGGAGGGGACCCACATGGAGGAGGAGCAGACCTCTCCTTCCTCGCCTGCTGCTGCCCTCAGCAGTGTGTTTCAGTCAGTCTGCCTGTTCTGCTCCCCACTCTGCCTTTGGTGAATCCTCTCACCCCTGGCACCTCTGGCTTATACCCCAGATCTTGTACGCATAAATAAATAAAATTATTCCACAATTATAAAAATGGTTTGAACATTTGTCTCCAGAACACAATATACTGAGTTAAATATAAGGTGATAAATTATTTTAATAGAATAACCGTGAGTTCCAACAACCCATTTTAAGAATATGTAGTGATCAAATAGTATGTGCATTTTTAGATGCGATTAAGAATTCTTGCTTTTTAAGACATATATGTAAGGTAATGAAGTTAAGTGTAACATCTATAAGAATATACTTACTACTCATTGGCTATTCACATTTATACCATCGGCTTAAAATAGTGTAAACATCTTTAAGAAGAAAGAAATTAAGTTGTGACATGTATATGCTCATGACTTTAATTTTCATGGTTATATATAATGTGGGTTAAAGGAAAGAATTTATCTTGCTTATGGAATTAGTTCTGGCTCATTACATCATGATAAGCTTCCTCAGGAAACCAAAATCAGAGAATTACAGGATCATCTAAGGGCAAAGATGCATAAAATGTTCCTACATTCATCCCAATTAGTATGTAAATCTAGGCTTCTGATATTAAAACAGACCAAAATAATTTTCACATACTACATAAATGAAAATTTGGAAAAAATCTGAAGCAAAGTTACAAGGATTATAAATAGTTGTTAATTATTACAAATGGATAGGGAAAACATACCCTAAAATGGTTGGTATGTAGCATTACCTTCCCTTAGGAGTTCTAAGTTAGTTAATCTGGTTTAGGTTGATTTTATCTTAAATCACTACATCACTGTCCCATCCCTCCTTTAAACTAATGAATATTTAGCACTTGTTAATAACATTTTGAATTCCATCACAAATCTCTGGAATTGGCACTAATGTCTACAAAACAGACACAATCCTGGCTATATTTGTTATATATTCTCATAAACATTCTCCAATTGTGAATGACATCTGCATTAACAGTGGCAGCACTTAGTAATATGGATAGGCAAGAAAAAGATTCCTCACATGTAGAGATATTACAGAATTACATTCAACTTTTGGGTTTAACATTTAATAATGAATTTGACATTTATTGAACACAATCTCTGTTATAAATTATTAGCTAGAAATGTTGACTAAGAAAAGTTTTGCAGAAATGAACATTTTCATAGGTTGGCTAAAAAACATTAATAACTATTAGCACAATATAAAATGTTTTATCAAATTACTTGGAATGTTTAAATAAGCTAAGTTTCTAAAATGTGATTAAAATAAGAAAAAAAGTCAAGTTTGCCTTGTTAAATTGTGTAAATGACAAACACTTGTGTTTTAAAGTGACTTATAAACCTCAGTCATCAACTATTGATGTTGTAGGCTTAAAGTTTGAGCTTCTTGGGCCTCCCCTGGTGGCGCAGTGGGTTAAGCAACACACTACGAAGCAAATCGCAGCCACTGAAGCACGAGTTCGATCCCTGCTGCCGGCCAGGGGGGGGACCCACATGGCGCCGCAGACCTCTCGTGCTGTGCCCGCTGCTCCCCTCAGCAGTGTACTTCTCTTGATCTGCCTGTTCTGCTCCCCGCTCTCTGTGGTGAATCCTCTCACCCCCCCACACCTCTGGCCTGTGCCCCAGTGCTTGTATGCATAAATAAATAAATCTTTAAAAAAAATAAAGTTTGAGCTTCTTTTTCTAATATTTTGAAATATAGTCATAATATATTATTTTTCTTCATTTTTACTGTAGGTATTTACTGTTATAAACTTTGATTTGCTACATTCTGTTTTGGTATCTTTTGTTTTAATTTCCATATCTCTTGTAATTATTTCCCTTTTGATTTCCTGACTTAAAGTGTTATAGAATAGTTCAGTTTCCATGATTTATAATTTTTTCTGTGTTCTTGCTATTAATTTTTAGTTCTATTCTGCTCAGAAAAACAACTTGGAGGAGTTCAGTTTTTTTTTTAATTATTTATTTATGCACACAAAAGCTGGAGTACAGGCCAGAGTAGCAGGAGGTCAGAGCATTCACCAGACATAGTGGGGAGCAGAAGAGGCAGACTAACTGAAACACACTGCGAGGGCAGCAGCGGGCGAGGCAGGAGAGGTCTGCCTGTGTTATGTGGGTCCCCTCCCTGGCCAGGGATCGAACTCGTGCTGCAGTGGTTGCGATTTGCTTCCTAGTGTGTTGCTTAACCCACTGTGCCACCAGGGAGGCCCGGATTTCAGTCTTTTAAAAATGTGTTGGCTTGTTTTATGATCTAATATGTTAATCATCCTAAAAAATATACCATGTGGGCCTCTTTAGTGGTGCAAGAGGTTAAGCACAGCACCATGAAGTTATATGCAGCCACTGCTGCATGAGTTTGATCCCCTCCCAGGCCAGGGAGGTGTAGCAGACCTCTCCTGTCTCACCAGTTACTCCCCTCAGCAATGTGATTAAGTCAATGCACCTATTCTGTTCCCCACTCATCTCTAGTGAATCCTCTCACCCCACACCACTGGCCTATACCCTAGTTCTTGTATTCATAAATAATTTTATTTTTTTAATTTTTTTAAAATTTTTTAAAGATTTATTTATTTATACATTCAAGAACTGGGGTACAGGCCCAAGTCACAGAAGGTGAGAGGATTCACCAGAGACAGAGTGGGGAACAGAACAGGCAGACTGACTGAAACAAACTGCTGAAGGGAGTAGCGGGAGAGAGGAGAGGTCTGCTGTGCCATGTGGGTCTCCTCCCAGGCCGTGCCTCAGTGCTGTGCCGCAGATGCTTCACAGAGCTGCGCTTAACCGGCTGCGCCACCAGGGAGACCCCATAAATAAATACTTTTTAAAAAATTTAAAAAGAGTATGTGCTTTGAGAAAAACACATTCTGTTATTGCTAGGTGAAAAGTTCTGTATCTATTGGACCAATTTTAACTACAGTGTTACTCAACCCTATTTTTCTTTATAGATTTGTCTGGATGTTGTCACCATTATTTCAAGAAGAATATTTAAGCCATTTACTGTTATTGTATTATTGTTAAATTTTGTCAATTTTTGTTATATATATGTATATCTGTATAATCTAGTGTTGCATGCATATATTTTTAATTAGGGGTACAAAATATGATACCTTATTTTTTAATATTCTTAGATTTGCATAAAATCAGTAAGTAGAATTCTTCACTTGAAGATATCTTATTTTTTATGCAAATGACTAAAATGTTTCCAGTATCAAAGCCAGGCTAATATTAGCAAATGCTTATTTCCATGTAAAAGGAATGGTTATACATTGGTTTTTCAGGCTTGTTATGGGACATGATAGTTTTCATAACAGAGCTAGGACAAAGAGACACTAACTTTTGTGAATAATTTTCACTTAGATCAAATCCATCTCCACATATATCTATTTTTATTAACTGATAACTATTCTGCAATTGATTACCCTCAAAATATAAGTGATTAACTACATTAAAAACAAATCTTGCTTTGAAATAATTGAGAAATTTGGCAATCAAGGAGAAGAACCAAAAACATTAGGACCTATTTTCAGTGTTAGCAGAACAATTCATCCTATAACATAATAGAGGATTTCTAAAATTTTTTCTAGACATGAAATGTTATAGAGGAACAAATTATATTGTTTTTAATTCATTATCACCATTAAGTTTCCTTAGAAAACAAAAACAAATGCCAAATTAACTAAGGGTACTGATATTAAGTGTTTGTTTCCACATGTATCCCAATTTTAAAATCACTTTCTAATATTCAAGAGAAAACCCTTCTGTATATTACACATATTTTTACTTTACGATATTTTACCAAAGATTGAAAAATTACACTTAGAGTAACAAAAACCTAAAATTATGTAGAGGCTTTCTAATTGATTGAATTAGACTGAAATATTAAATGTATTCAAGGAGAAATAAATGATTCTAGTGAATTATGAATTTGGCAATATATTTTAATTAACATAACACTGTTTCCTCTTGTTTTTGATTCATGAATAGCCTCCTTTAAGAAATGAACTTGAGTATTCCCTTTTTATAAAGTATCTAGATAAGAATCAAAAGGAAAAATTAAAAGGCTAAAAAACAAGCTACACCTTATAGCACTGTCAAAAATGTCAGCACCTACGTTTCAGTAGGGCCAACTCAGGTTCTGGTAACGTGATATAAATGTTTGTGTGTGTGCCATAACAGGTTATTGTAGATGAAAGACATTTATTCCTGTAGTATATAGTAAATGGCATTAAAATGGACTACTTTATTTTACTTCACCTCAGATAATGATACTTTCTACTGTAAACTGAGTATTAATAACTATAATTCCAAAGTGCTGGGTCAATAGATTATATTTATCTTTTTCATTTTAGAGAATCATATTGAAAATATAATACTTTGAAAGTCAGATCTCAAGCTACTGAATGAAAACATCTTTTATATTTGGTTACCAGTCCTAGGTACGTATTTCTGCCATTTCTGTCTCCCTCTTTTATACTCCCCCCCATAAAAAATAAAAAGCAGGATATGTCTATATCCCAGCACTATTTATACTATAAACAAAGTAAGACACAGAAGTAGCAAGACTTAGAAATATCAAATCATAATTTACATATTTTTCTTCTCTTTACCACTCTTCGTGATATTATACTCCATTTATTGAGGACATGCATCTTTTAATAACACTTTTAAACTGTGTAATGGGATGTTCAGTTTAATGCATAAATATATTCAGAAAATCTTGTCAATTAGAGTATTGGGAAATGGTGTTTCCCTAAGGCTACTGAAAGCATGATTTTAAATGGAGTGTGACAACAGCCCAAAAATATGCTGCTGAAAATTCTCAGTAAGAATTAATCATTGAAAGATTAATATGTCGATAAAGAAGTGGTGTTATCTAAATAGGGTCATTTCATTAGAAAGCAAAGTTGAAGGCAGCATGCCCAAGGATTAGTTTCCCAGAACTGTATTTGTATTTCCTCCAAATCTATTGCTGTGCACAATAGTATTGGTTTTAATGTTAACTTTTAAGGGAATTTATTAGATAACATTTTGCAGAGTATTCCAGAACACTGTACTGAGGATTTCATATTCATGGTATAATTGGATTTGGTGACAAACATGATAGTATCATCTTTGATTGGAATACTACTACCACTATTGAGCAGAACATGTCATCCAGAGAAGTGGGAATAGAGCAGTTGTTTTTTCTATGTAATTCACTGAATCTCATGTTTCTCAGGTACACTTGTCACATAAGGTTACTTGGTACTTAGAAGTTTTAAATTATATTCAGTATTATAACAAGGAATAATAAAAGCTGGAGAAGACGTAAGAGATGGAGATAATCACAGAAAGGAGGAATGAATGAATGTTGAGAAAGCATAAAAGAATGCTGTAGTTCTTTAATCCCTAAGTACTTAAGTAGAGATTTAAACACAGAAATAATATAAATGGAACCTAGGTTATTTAAAAATTGACATCATTCCACAATGCTATAATGTTTTAGTTTTTTACTCAAAATTTATACTAATGCATTTATAGTTTACTTATGTCTTGCAGGATCCACAAACTGAATGAGTTTGATCAACCAGAGGTAGTATTCTCCAAAAAAAAAAAAAAAAAATCTGCAAGGACAAAACTCAAAATATATACATACTAGTATATTGTAAGCCAGTTTTTCCTCAGTTACATACTTGATATATTTATATATTCTGATATTTATTCAGAATTAAGACTACTGAGATGTTTAAAGATTTATACTTCTGTTAACCTAATTTCTTTTATGATTACTTGTTTTTATGTAGATCAAGCAGATAATACATATTTGTCCATTACCATAAAGTTACCTTACGAAGTTCAAATCAAAGCATATAAAAATAATGATGTATGCAAATGTGTATGCAAATGTAAGATTTATACCAAATATGCAAAAAAAAATCATTTCCAACCTATCCATCATATCAGACAAAACAAAAATCGTAAAGATTTTATCAATACAAATATAATACTTATTAAGAAAAATCTAATCTCCACTCGTGGTAAAAATTTCCAGTAAGCTAGGAATAAAATGGAACCGTCTTCACCTTATACAGGCTATCTACAAAACCCTATGACTAGCATCATGCTTGATCTAAACAAATATTCTATTAAAGTCAACTACAATGATCTCCACACCCATCAATACTTTTCAATGTCCTTTGAAAGTTCTTATTAATGCAGTAATTTCTAAAAATGGTATGATCATCTCTACAGAAAGTTCTAGAATATCAACATCAAAACAATGGGATTTGCAGTTATACTACAGTTTCACAGATACAATAATAATATATAAAAATCAATTGATTTCCTATGCCAGCAATAAGGAGGAATATGAAATTAAAAACAATACCATATACATTATGTCACAGACAAAATATATATAAGATCTATATGAGATAATATATAAAGCCCATGACTTAAAGAAGACATTAATAAATGAAAGTATCTTTATCTCATGGGTTAGGAAATCTCAGTATTGTCAAGATATTGTGTCTTCCCAATTTGATTTACAAATTCAGTGCCAAGCCAATCAAAAGCTCTAAAAGTTATTTTATGAATATTAACACAATTGGCCTTCCTGGTGGCGCAGTGGGTTAAGCAACGCACTATGAAGCAAACTGCAGCCACTGCAGCACAAGTTTGATCCCTGCTGCTGGCCAGGGAGGGGACCCACATGGCCCAGCAGACCGCTCCTGCCTCGAGGGTTGCTGCTCTCACCAGTGTGTTTCAGTCAGTCTGCCTGTTCTGCTCCCCACTCTCTCTCTCATGAATCCTCTCACTTCCCATGACTCTGGCCTGTACCCTAGCTCTTGTATGCACAAATAAATGAATTTTTTTTTTTTTAAAATTAACACAATCAGTCTAAAGTTTATGGAGAAGTAGTGTTGGAGAGCTAACACTTCATAAATGAAGACTTAATACTATAAAGCTACATATTATAATCAAGACAGTATGATATTGGAGACAGAATTGGAAAATAGTTCAGTGAAATAGAGTAGCAAGGCCAGAAACAGATCCCCCCCCCAAAAAATACAGTCAATCTTTAACAAAGGAACAAAAGCACTACAATTGATCAGAGATGGTGTTTTCATCAAATTATGTTGGACCAGTTGCACTTTCACATTCAAAGACAGGAATCTGGACTAGAACTTACACCCATAAGAAAATCAATTCTCAGACCTCAAGGTGAAATAAAACTATAGCACTCTTAGAAAATAACAAAGCAGAAATCTTGACTGAATTTGATCATGTCTTTTCAGATTCAATACCAAAAGTGGATCTATGATTGAAATGACAAACTGAACTGCATTAAAATTAAAACCCTCTGTTCTGCAAAAGGTAGTATCAAAAGAATAGAAAGATAAGTCAATTCAGACTGGTTGAAATTTGCTGAAACAATTTTGATAGAGAACTCTTACCAGAAGTTTACAAGAACCCTTAAAATTCAACAATAAGGAAACAAATGACCAGTAACAAAGGGGAGGGGGCGCACAGCCCAGAAGAGATACTTTACTAGATAAGAAATGCAAATACTAAATAAGCATATAAAGAGATACTCTACAGGCAACTGTTAATCAGAGATGCTATGCAGGGGAGGAGTTAGGAGAGGACTCAAAACAGGAGAGGGGATGTGTTCTTGCACAAGGGACTATGGTGATGATGGGAACTTTGCAGGGACTATGCCTGAGAAAGCATGCATTGTACAAAAAGGAAGAATGATGTAAAATATATATTAAATAAAATTAAATTTAAAAAAATACATCTTATGTCATCAGAAAATTCAAGTTAAAACAACAAAGAATTACTGTCACTTATGAGAGTGCCTAAAGTCCTCAACACTGAAACCCAATGTAGATAAGAAGACATGGAACTTTTATAAGAACTTTTTCTTCATAATTGATAAAAATACAAAATGGTACAATCTCTTTAGAAGACAATTTTACTGTTTCTTACAAAACTAAATATACTTTTACCATAAGATCCAGCATTTGCACTCCTTAGTGTTTACCAAAGGAGTTGAAAACTTAAGCTTACATAAAAACCTACATATAGATATTTATAGCAGCTCTATTCATAATCACCAAAGCTATGTAGCAACCAAGATGTTCTTCAGTAGGTGAAGGATTTCATCGCTGCTTTAAAGTATGAAACAGCCAAAACTATGAAGCAACCAAGTTGCTCTTTAGTAGGTGAATGGTATAAACATAAAATAAATTATGTATCACTAAAAAATGAATTATCAAGTCTTAAAGAGACATAGCAACAACAGACATTGTTAAGTGTAAGAAAGCGATGTCAAGTTCATATACTGTATGATCAACTACATGACATGCTAGAAAAGGTTAAACATAGGATCAGTTGTTGCTAGGTGTGGGAGTGAAGAGATAAATGGAAAGAGCAAAGCATATTTAGGCCCATGAAACATTCTGTATGACACTATATACATGGTTACCTACCATTTTATTTGTCTAAACCTATAAAATGTTTATCACAAAAGAACCTTAAGGTAAACTATAGACTCCGTGATCATGTAATCAATGCAGATTCATCCATGGTAAACAATGTACCATATATTGGTATGCGATGATAATGGGATAAACTATTAGTGAGTTATTCTGAGGGTTATTGGTAATCTTAATTTTCCTGTAAAACTAAAATACTCTTAAATAGTCTTAAAAATAAAAATGAATATATGTATATGTTATATAAACAAGGAATTAAAAGTCAATTTCTCTTTCTGTAACAGGGTCATCCCCAGGAAAGGGAGACTTTCCAGAATCCCCGTTCCACCCTAAGTGGATGGAACTGAGCAAGGAAAAAAGATTCTGCAGAGAGGAGGACAGAGGAAGGGAGGAAGAAGGAAGCAGGATGGAGAGAGCAGCAAGGAGACCTGGAGGAGGAACATGGAGCAGAGCCACATGTGAAGAAACTGCGCTTGCTTTTTGGTCTCAGACTGGTTGGAACAGATGTGGGTGAAAGACCGGTGGGGAGGTTAACCATGGCAGCTTTCATCCTGATTTTGTTTGCTCTTTTCCTCCCAGATTTGTCTGACTCTTTCAGTCCCTTTTTTTTTTATAAGATTTATTTATTTATACATACAAGAGCTGAGGTACAGGCCAGAGTCGCGGGAGGTGAGAGGATTCACCAGACAGAGCGGGGAGCAGAACAGGCAGATCAACGGAAGCACACTGCCGAGGGCAGCAGCGGGGCGAGGCAGGAGAGGTCTGCTACGCCATGTGGGTCCCCTCCCTGGCCGGCCGCAGGGACCGAACTCGTGCTGAAGTGGCTGTGGTTTGCTTCATAGTGCGTTGCTTAACCCACTGCGCCACCAGGGAGGCCCTCTTTTAGTCCCTTTTTTGTGGGTCTCCACTGAAAGTTCCTTTAGACATGTAGCAGGCTTTTGGGCCTTGCTTTGGGCCAATACTATTTGGGTGGACTTTTACCCTCAAGGAGATGGGTAACTTTGGATGCTTAACTTAGTAACTATGTTCTTTGTCCTTTCTGTATTGTACCTTAATTGTATTAAAGTTCCTTTCCATTAAAAGTTTTATATGTTTATCTTAATGCAACAGATGGCAGAACCCATTCAGAAAAAAACAGACTTGGGGGTTCTGAGGTACTCCTTTCCCTGCCCTGTAACATTTCCATTTTAAAAACAATTCCTTTTAATACTGTTTTATGACTCTCTCTGGACCATTCTTCATTCTTTTAAACACCTCATTCTAGACCACCCAAAAGAAAACAAAAGCTGTTCACTCAGAGCTCACTATTGCAAGGGAGACAGACACCATCACTTATACATGGCAGAGGTACAGGCAAGCAGAAAATGAGAAAACTTATTAATGGAAGAAGAGAAAACTTTCAAGTATGTCCTGACTGGAGGCTGTTGAAATGGATGTGCTAACAAGTAGTATTGCATTCTTTAATTATTTGGGAGAACATGGTTTGTTTTCTCTGCTTCGCCCTATGTTGGAAGCAGTAGCAAAAAAACTACGCTGCTTTTAGATCAAGTCCTAGCTGTTTGGAGATAACCACTATGGTGTTTATTCTTTGGTTTCCTGGAGTACACACTGCTGACTCTGGTATGACTTTCCATACTGGCTGCTACAGGTTGTGGGTTACAGTGCTATGTTAAAACATGAAAAGGCTACTGTCTGTCTGTATATTCCATCTCCCAAAGAAGAAATACAGTCTCAAATTAAGAGTACTTGACATATGTGGGCCATTTTTAAAAGGGACTAGAAATGTCATAGTGAAAAAAGTGCTTTATCATCTTTGGACTGAATGAAAAGGCAACTGTTTCACAAACCATTGTTTGATACACACAAAGTACTTTCTTATCAGAATGACTAATGATTCTGTATTCTTTGACAGGATATATCAGTAATTATATATTGTCAGAGAGAGTTTAGTCTTACTACTATTACTTCTTTAACCACTTACTCTCCACTTTTCTGCCCATAAAGACTCATATTTTATATCCCCCTATTAGTTTCACCTAATACTATGTACTCCAAATACACTTTGCCTTTCACCTTACTTTTTGAAAATTTAGGCTGAGAGAAATAAAGAATTTTCTTCAGACTATTACTAAATGACTAAAGGAAATTTATCAAACGAATTAAATAAAATATGCATTATTGAAGCATTGCTATGAAAGAATAATAGGAGTAAAAAAGGCACTTCCCTATGCAATATATGACAATAGACACAATGATACTCAAAGTAATCTTCAAAAAGTTGCAAAGTTTAAAGGAGTAAAATGAAATAAGGTTTTCATACTTCACTGGAAGTGTTAAATAGTAGCATAGGTTATAAATATAGACATATATGTAGAAGTCATTAACATGGTTGATGATCAGGTAGGTGGACATTTGATAGTTATGCACATGTATCCACAGAGTACCAGAAGAACTAGAAAACTATACAATTTTTAAGAAATACCAAGTCAATCATCATGGGATCCTAAGACGTGTTCATCTAATTCACAGAAGAGCAAGAAAATAAACAGAAGGATGATAAACACAGAAATAGAAAGAAAATAATGAAAATGAGACAGGGTATGAACCGTCATTCATCCAGTAAGTATATACAGATGGCAGTAAGTACATTAAAAGATGTTCAACATTATTAGTCATTAGAGAAATGCAAAATAAAAATACAATGAGGTATTAGTATACACCTGTTAGAATGGCTAAAATCGAATGGAAATACCAAATGTTAGCAAGGTTTGGAGAAACTGGGTTGCTCATACATCACTGATGAGAATGTAAAATGGCATCACCACTCTGTAAAACAATTGGTAGTTTCTTATAACATACAATTAATAGAAAGTGGGAGCAATTGCACTCTTGGACATGTATCACTGAAAAATAAAATTTTATATTCACTTAAAAACCTCAGCTTAAATTTATGTTCATTTAGAAACATTTGTAGATGCTTTATTCATTAATAGGTATAAGCTGTAAACAACCTAGATATTCTTCAGTGACTAAATAAATGATCATAGTATAATTTTAATCACTCAGCAGAGACATACTCAACTTGAATGAATCTCAAATTATGCTTAGTGAAAGCACAATCTCGAAATATTACACTCTGATGCCTTTAAGCATTCCTGAAATGACAAAATTATCAAAAGCAAATAGACTAGTGGTTACCAAGGTTTATGAAGGGTTAGGGATGCACATATGTGAGGGTGACTACAAAAAATAAACTTGAGGATTGACAATTACCAAGAAGTTGGAATAAGATAAGGTAGGTCCCTCCCTTGACAAAGATCAACAATGAGACATTTATCCTGGGGGACAGGGTTGGGGGTTGGGAGGAAGAGCTGCTGAAGAACTCTGGTGTCCAGTTAAGAATTTCAGCAATGAGAGATCAAAAAATTTAAACATTACTACACAAGTTAATGAAAGGCTGTTTCATTTTGCCTGTGTAATCCCATTCCCTAAATTAGCATTTTGCAACAAGAGAGAAATTCCTAGCTACAAAGTTTCCTATCCCAATTCACTTTCATCACACTGAAAGAACAGCAAAGCTGAAGAGGATTTAGGAAGGAGGAAGAAAAATAGGGATTACCAGTATCAGCCAAATAAAAAGAATGACTGCAGTTATAAGAGATCTATTCTACAGAGTACTCCAGTAGCTGGTCGCTGAATAAACCAGTCGGACAGCTGCTCCAGACCACCTGCAGATTTCACCTGGTATTGGTGTTCACTGTTGCAGCTTACTGGATCCCTCTTGATTCCCTCTTTCTCTTTCCTGCTGGAGACCAGTACCCACATAGGCAATTAGCCCAGACCCATAATACCTCGTTAATTGAAGATGCCAGCAGAAAACCCTGACTGATTGTGGATCTACTAGAATTAAGTGGCCTGTTCTACCACCATTTTTGTTACCTTCAGTTCTGCCTTCTACACAAAGGTCAGAACTGCCCAGTCAATCAATCAGCAGCCAAACATTACAAAGTACCTTTCAAATCAATCAAAAGCAGAAAGCTCAAAATGGTATATGCATTAGGAGATATGACCCAGAATGCCCACAGGGCTGCTGACTGAAATTCGAGGAGACCCCAGAAGCTGATCAGTGGAAAGCCTAGCTGATAACATTGATACCAAGGCTGGGGCTCTAGGGCTTTTTCTCAATTACAATACCAAGTGATCAAGCAGATGAGAAGTGCCTGCAGGGAAGATTCCCAACCCCTGAAACTAGATGACAGCATGTTTTCTAGTTTCACCCCTCCCTATTCTCTTTTCTGATGCTGTACCTTTATTCTATCAATTAAAAGGCCAGAATCTTGCTCTTCCACACATCCTGCATCCTACAGCTTGCTCCACAACTCCCATTTGTCAATAAGGTGCTGTCAACACAGCTGACCACTACTGAATGTATTCATGTCTAGACCCCTCAGGCTGTGCACTTACATGTTACCAGACCCAGATGCCCATTACATTAACATGATCCCACAGTCACAGATTGGATATTATGCCAATAATAAAGGCTTCCACAGCTGCTTGTTGACCCTGACTTGACTAAGTCTCCTATCACTGGTATGCACCACTGGGTTCACCTGCAGATTACTTCATCGAGGGGAACTAAGATTGATGCTATTGATGTATCACGTTCGTTAGTTCTTTTTTAATTTTTATAAACTGTTTATTCTCTTAAATCCCATGCATTCAGTGTCGTAACTGTATCATTTCTACCAGTTGCAACATTATCTAAGTAACCAAAACAAGCACTTATAACATAGATGTACTCAATATTTTAATTTACTTTAAAGGAACTAAATGTCTACCAAACTCTACCACAGGTTATTTTAGTTTATGTTTTATCTAATACATCAACTTTAAAAATAGTGTGCAGAAATAATTTCAAAAAATATATCTTGTCATGTTATCAATTCACAAAATCAAAAGCATTGCCAAACTAAATTATAAAGAAATGATAATTCTGATTTGCACAGAATGTGTCATGTTTTCAAATTTCTGGTCAGTTTACCTGCTAATAAAATCTCCAAAGTTTAACTAAAATTGGAAGAGGAGTATCACAGTAATGTAATTTTAACCTCTATGTTTATTTTAATACATTATTAAGATGTGCACTCTGTCATGGTGTCGTCCAGTGTCTACAATTTACCACTTTGATTTTTTCTTATATAAAATTTAATAACATAAGGGACAGTTACCATTATAATCTATTCCTTTAAAAATGTAACCCACATAGAACTCTGAAAATGGCATGACTTAAAACAGATTAGTTCAACATGGTTTTTATTATTATAGACATTTTCTAAACATCAGCATGCAAACTTGCCTATTCAGTATGATATCTACATCTATCTGCTCAGAAAGTATGCATTAATTTTCTTCAGCTGTCTCACCTTAACTAAAACATGTTGTGACTTGCTGGTTCCTTTTTCCATCATTTCCAAACTTTTTTTCTTCTTTTTGATAATGGGAAGGATGGAGGTGATATGTACATTGTAAACAAAAAAAGAAGTTGCCCCCAAATTTAGCCTTAAAATTTCTTTGTGCTTTTACACTGTTTAACACTTTAAGTGTCAGTTCCAATGTTTCCTCCTTAACATTAACAACAATAGGGACCTCCCTGGTGGCACAAGAGGTTCAGCACAGCACTATGAAGCATCTGCAGACACTGCAGCATGAGTTTGATTTCTGGCCAGGTAGGTGACCCAGATGGTATAGCAGACCTCCCCTGCCTTGCCCATTGCTCCCCTCAGCAGTGTATTTCAGTGTATTTCTATTCTACTCCCCACAAGTCCCTGGTGAATCCTCTCAATTCCAACATCTCTGGCCTATACTCCAGTTCTTGAGTGAATGGATAAATAAGTCTTTAAAAAAATTAACACCAATAAATTACTTAGGGTCAACTGAGCTACCATTCTGGGATCTAGATAAAAGGAGCAAAAGAAAAATACTTTGATGTTAAATTCAGAAATTTAGAGTTAATTTGATTAGTAGAAGAAGCATGAAAGCTGCATTCTTCAGGTGGTGGTGGTTTCCTTCTTAAGGAGAGATAAGTGAAATGACAGAAGAACAAAGTTATTTCTCATTTGGGGAAGGGGTAGAAATTACAGGGGCAGCTAAAAATCTCTTAATTCTATTTGACCTATGCACTATTTACTGAGATCTAAAACACATTCTCAGTTTGTTGTTTTTTTTTTTTTTTAATAATTCCCATTCCTTCCTCAAGTTATCAAATCAATTGCTAGTCACATCTCCAAGTGCAATCAGAGTCCTTGTTGAGTGAAACATTAGTGAACTCGAAAAGACAGACTTAATTTCAAGCTGGAAAAAAAAAATCTACTCTCTAGTATTACATCTGTTTTCAAATCATCTACTAACATGACAACAGTTTTGACTTTAATCACTCTTGCACACTCATTTCAAGCCCTGAAAACATTCACTAGAAATATTATTGCTTTCTGCTTCTGTTTTAACAATTTTGGGTGGTAGATAATGACAATAGTTTGGTTTTTACTTATGTTTAGAAAACACAAGATGGTAAAACACTTTTATATGAAACTCTAGCAAGAGTAAGTTCTCAGTAATCAAAGTTCCATAGTTTTGACAACATAAAAATTACTTTTGTCTAAGAAACTGTGTCTATTCAAGGAATTTAGAATGAGAAATTTATTGGTCATACATGAATAAAGGAAGGAGAATATACTGGGAGAAACACATAAAATATCTTACTCCCTTGATAAACAGAATCTAATGGACCTCAGCAGTATCCTATTGTTGCCATGTTAAAGCTCTTACTCAGGTCTATGTCCTCATTTGCATGCACACTTGGCAGAAAATTATGCATTGTACTTACACAGAATGGTTTCCACTTGAAATAGTGAAAATATTTGATTTGAAATAGAAAATAAGTTTGTCAAAGCTTATTAAGTATATATATGAATTTATCAACCGTATGTATACATATTCACATACATATATATATACCTGTGAATGCATTTGTCTTTAAAAAGAGGTAGGGAGAATTGTCAAGAAAACAACTTTGCATACTATTCATATTTCCTGAGTAAACCAAAACAAAATGAGGTTTGTATTTCCCCATCATTTAAACAAGTCTTGCAAAACTAAAGTATTAGGGTGCCAGGACTTATTAGCATTCACTAAAATAACTAAAGCTAAAATGATACTAAATGGCACCAAGGAAATGGGCATCTAATATTTTTAAAAAAGATAAATTTTCAAACTCAAGCAAAATAATTTTGAACTTTTCTCTCTTGGACAAGCATCACTCTGCTCTGCAAATTAACCTGTTCCACTGATTGGATTTCCAGACCTACTCTGAGGCCCTTCCAAGAGCATTTTTATTTCCTCAACTGGAATTTCACTTATTACTGACCAAAAGCACAGAGAAAAATTCACTTACATTGCTTTCCAATACAAACTCCCATCCTTATATTCCAGATTCGTAGAGCAAGATGTCTTATCCAACTTGACAATGTTGTTAAAACAAGCACGGTGTTTCCTCTCCAGAGACCCCATCAGGAATGAGGGATTTATACATACTCAACTCCCAGAAACCCTATGAGTAGTCAGCTGTCAGTCCTTCAAAGAATTGATTCAGCTGAAGAGAATCACCACTCCCAAGACCTTTCCTTCTATCCAGAGTAGCGCATGTGAAATCACCGGCTGTCTTGGGGCATCACTCCCAATGCTTCATCTCTATGGAAATAATTGTCAGTCGATCCCAGCAGCAAAAGGGGTGACTGATTTCTGCAAAGACTACAGTACAAGACAACGTCCCCTCTTTCAATCCTGCATCTTTTCTTTAACTTTCATAGTTGTTCATCCATCTCAAAGCTTAATTCTAGTGGGGCACAATCTTTGGCAACTGGAACTAAGTATGCGTCATTTAAACAGCTACTAAAATCAGCTTCTGAAGCTGAGAGAGATTAGTCAGCAATCAATAGCTAAGTGTGAAGCCAGAAGGCATCACTGATAGCTTGTAAAAAGGCTATCATCTCTTATAGCTGAAGGCAAAGAAAGCTGAAAACAATGACTGGTTCTTGATCAGAGGGTTTCAAAAAACTAAATATCCAAGTAATGCTGGTCTGCTATGCAGTCAATAGGGCTTTGGCATGACAAAAAATGTCCTGTGGGATGAGAATGTGTAAACTGATGGGCCTAAAAATCTTGACTTCCTGGATTCCTCTGAACTCTCCAACCTAGAGGAATATACTCACTTCTTCCTACTAAATACTATCAGTGCACCCAATCCTCATTTAAATATGAAGCAGTAGTTGCCAACAACTAAGTTCATGTGGCATTGTTACAAACCAAAGGGAAGAAAGAGGACTACATGTCTAAAGAATGGTAGTACCTGACAAAATGTACCCGCAAGTGGCCAGGGAGTCGCAAGTACCCATAGGACTAGATTCTGAAAATGTAAAATCAAAGGAGAGTAGGACCTAACATAGCATAAGGAAGGATTTTTTTAATTTGGGAGGATTATCCAGGATGTAAGATTTAATACAATGGCAGAAACTTGGGAAGTGGTGCAAACTGCTACACAGGATGGCCCTTAGGAAAGGCGTACTTTTATGTTTTAGGATAATTTTATTTAAAATACATAATAATTTTATTATAACTTTATTAAAACAAATAATATTTCTTTATCTTTCTTTTTAAATTAACCTTTGCATTTTATTGACTGTGTCACCAATGTTACGATTCTAATACCACTGGTGCTGTTTTCCCTTTGATGTTGATATAAACATTTTGTAATGATTCTTTTTAAAAGTAGAACTGAACTATATATAGAATAAAGTATATTATTAAGCTATCTTCAAAATGAAGAATTTCAAATATCATCAGTTAAGACCCTTTTGAGTATTATTTTTGGTGATGCAGCATATATTTGTATCTATATATGGTGTACTATGTGTATATGTATATATATATATAAAACACCAAATTAAAATGTAAGATTGTAGTCAATGGAAACATTTACTCACTCTAATGTTTTGATAATTTTTATAATGAGTAAGAATATTAGAATGGGGCACTTTCAAATTTTAACAAATAAATTTAACAGAAAATGTTTTATTAGAGGGGCCTCCCTAGTGGCCTGAGAGTTAAGTCTCAGTGCTATCAACTCTACAGCCTGGGCTTGATGCCTAACCTGGGAGCTAACCCACAAATGATGCAACAGACCTCTCTTATCTCCCCCACTATGCCCCTTAGCAGTGTGCTTCAATAAATCTGCCTGTCCTGCTCCCCACTGTCTCTGGTGAATCCTCTCAAGCCCTGTACCTCTGGCCTATACCTCAGTTCTATGCATAAATAAATATTTTTAAAGAACATTTTATTAAATTATGCAATTATAGGATACATGCACAAATATATTAAGTAGTATAGTAATGTAAGGTATTTTATAATATTTATAAATATCTTATGATGGAAAGATTATTTATAAATAAATTATATGAAATTCTGCTTTGATTAGCTAAAAATAGTATTAGCATCAAATAATTTCATTATTACATCAAACTGACATTATAAGTGATTTCAAGTTATATGTTTTCCTGCTGAGTCCCAGGACAAGTTAGGGTTAAGTGGCAGCTTCAGGGATAGCACTGGCAGGGACTTCTGGAGAGATAAATAGGCCTCTGAGATAAGGCAAAGGAATCCAGGATGGCTAATGAGGGCAGTAAATTTCAAGGCTAAAACTTAAGGTTAATTGGGACAGTAAATTCTAAGAGACCTTGGACAGGGGAGGTAAAAAGAAAATCTCTAAGATAAGAGCTGGAAAATGGGCAGCCTGTAGGAGTATAGCCACTAGGAGAAAGAGCCAATTACAAATTAGGATGATGAGCTTTCAGAATAGAGGGGAAAAAAGGTTTAAATACCCCTAGACAGGGGCCCACAATGGATTCCTAGCCTCTCCCAAGTACAGTATAATTGGGATTCCTTACTTTCTCCCTTTAAATAAACTTTACTTTTTTTTAAAGATTTATTTATTATTTATACATATAAGAACTGGGGCACAGGCTGGAGGTGTGGGGAGGGTAAGAGGATTGACAAGAAACAGAGTGGGGAGCAGAACAGGCAGATTGAATGAAATACTCTGCTGAGGGGAGCAGGAGAGACATAAGAGATCTGCTGAACCATGTGGGTCAGCTCCCTGGCTAGAGATTGAACTCATGCTGAAGTGTCTATGGAATTTTACTTTCTTAAAATTTGTTTCTCTCTGCTTACTTATCTGAAAATGTCTGCAAATTCCTTTTTAGGGATTTGTGGGACAAGAACCTGTTGTGGTTCACAGGCTAAATTAACATCACTTACTGGCTTCACTATAATTCTTTTCAGACAAGTCAATAGCCATCTTAATAAATTGTTGTTACAGCTCTCACTTCTTAGATAATCATCATAACAATTTAGTAAGATAGCTACATAAATCTTGAGTTTTTGAATATTGACTGTGGCTTTATAAAGGAAAATCACATAAAATTATCGTATATATAGAATTCAGTTTATATAAGAGAAAGCATGTGTTTCTTTTTCAATTTTGTTTCCATTTACACTCTAGATACTGTTCCAATTCTTAGATGGAAAAATCAGAAATTGGAGAGTGATGAGTAACTGGATAAATTTCTCGCTCTATGTGACGTATCAGATGAAAAATATAATATAATTCTCTAACTTCCTTCAATTGAGGGTCATGGTTTGCTTCAAATACAAGAAAGGAAAATAACTCTCTTCCTCCATAAGTAGAATCATTAGTGCTAATTATTTTTAAAATACATGTTTATCAGTATGACATGAATTTAACCTTATATTAAGATATAGTTGCTAAGAATGAAAATTAACATGGTAGAATCTATTACAACAAAACATTGCAAATAGTATTTCTTATTAAAGATTCTATTAATATAAGAGAGAGGAAATTTGCCTGCAAGAATGAGATTTTTAATTCAAACACATTATTCTCTCAGTCTAGTAGTGTCCAATTTTCTAAGCCTAACACTAAAAGGAGACTTTTTCTCCATACAAACTTTGAGTTTGAAAGGTGTTAGACAACTAAAGATATATTATTAAATCAACTCCAAATTATTCAAAAATGGGAGAAGTCTTCAGAAAATAGAAAATCCCTCCCCAGTTATTATTAATGATTTAAAATTCTGGGTTTGTACTTATAAAATTAAGGGGAGTTTGGAGATGATAGTCATGAATCACACCTCATGATTTATAATCCAAATGAAAAAATATACACTCTAGTTAGCCAAAGGTGAGCTATGACACATTAAAGCTAGACTGGAGAATATCACTTTAATCAAAGCAGATAAAATCAAACCCTAGAAATTGGTCTGAAAAATACATTTTCCAATCTTTCTTGTTAATATCCCAGGCAAAGTGGAAGGGTATTTTAGGATTTATTCCTGAGCCTTAGTCAGTGCTTATTACATATAGATAGAATAGGGCATATTATTTGAAGATTTTCCAGTCAGAATTGAAAGTATCTGAACTAAGCACATGGAGTATCTTATTTCAACCTTCAATGTATCAGTCTTTCTGTAGGGAAGCCATGAGCAGAGTGGGCAGGCATGCAAGTATTCCTCCAATACTATTCTACTGTTTCAATAGTGTTCAGTGGAAAACAATACTATTTTCTAACACTTCCTTTGTTACATAGTGTCTGATTGTCCTCTCCTTATGAAAATGGAAGAGAGAAGTGTAAATTCTCCCATAATGCATGCTTAGGAGTCATTCTTTACCTTTTACTATGTACATGTAGTTCTATTTCTGTTTCGCTTTAAGACTCTTATGTTTTTTGTATTCTTTCATCTATGCTCTCAGTTCCCTTTTAAAAATAACCTGCTAGGCCCTCCATGGTAGCACAGTGGGTTGAACATCACACTGTGAAGTATCCACAGCACTGCAGCGCAAGTTCTATCTGCAGCCAGGGAAGGGACACACATGGTGCAGCAGACGAGTTCATTCCTGGCCAGGAAGCTGACCCACAGGACTCAGCAGACCTCTTCAGTTCACCTGCTGCTCCCCTCAGCAGTGTATTTCAGTCAGTCTGCCTGTTCTGTTCCCCACAGTTTCCGGTCAGTCCTCTCACCCCATGCACTTCTGGCATGTACCCAAGTTCTTGTATGCAAAAATAAATAAATCTTAAAAAAAAAAATCAACAAAAACAGGGGGCCTCCCTCGTGGCACAAAGGGTTAAGTTGAAGCACTATGAAGCTTTCCTCAGTCACTACAGCATGATTTTGATCCCTGACAGGCCAGGGTGACAATGGCTCAGCAGACCTCTCTCCACTGCTGCTTCCCTCAGCAGTGTATTTCAGTAGATCAGTCTATTCTAATCTCCACTTTGTCTCTGGTGAATCCTCTCACACCCCCCACCCTGCACCTGTGGACTATAGCCCATTTATTGTATGCATAAATAATATTTTTTAAAAAGATTGAAAATAAACTCAAATACAAAAACATGGTCTTACTGTGCACTACCAGATGAGGGTGAAATGTCTCTAACCTTGCAGGCAGGGCTGTGCAGTCACTATCCGTCACAGTGAATACTAGGAGTGTATAGCATAGAAAATTCAATTATGCTTTCTCTCTTTTTAAAATTTATTTTTATTTATACATACAACGTCTGGGGTGTAGGTCAGCGGTAACAATGGGTGAGAGGATTCACCAGCGACAGAGTGGGGAGCAGAACAGGCAGATTTACTGAAATACACTACTGAGGGGAACAATGGGGGAGACAGGAGAGGTCTGCTGTGCCATGTGGGTCAGTTCCCTGTCCAGGGATCAAACTCATACTGCAGTGACTGGCTATAGCTTGATAATGCTAAAACTTAAGCCCTTGCACCAACAGGGAGGCACCCTAATCTTTCTCATTTCACCTTGAGATCACATAACACTTAGCCTAGTTTTGTGGAAGAAGTATTGCTGCACAATGGATGTGGAGATACCTCCCCAGTCAGAGTTTAGCCTAAGTGCAATTAACATACCAATGCAGGCACAGTTAAACAAGTAGATTCATGACCCAGTCTCAGCACTCCTAAACAGAGCTGCATTTCAAAGGGGCAAATAGCAGGTCAGGCTGGTCTGTGTCCTTGGAAAATTATCTCCCTGCAAAACCCCCTTTTCCCTTGGAAATTAGCCATCAATCATTTGATTTTGTATTTATTTTTTTAACCTATGTAGCAAATGTATAGACAATAAAGCCTAAAAGGAGCTCAAAGACTTTGTTTGGGACCCAGATTTCTGGAGAAAGGTCCATATTCATGTGAATGTGAAATCAAGTGCCTGATCTCCAGAAATCCTTGAGTACCACCTGGTTTCTCCTTCCATAGCCTCCGTTATGGGCCACAGTACTTCTGTAACAGTTTGTTTAAATTTCTGTTGTTTAAATTTGTAAGATTTTAATGAAACACCAGGATTTAAGGCAATTACTTAAAAAAAATATTTTCTTTGGTACACTTGATAATTTTTGGTTTAATTGACTGTGTGTACCACCTACAACTTTTGTATAACTAGAGGCATCCAGATAGTAGCCAATTGATTACTCTTAATAGTGTCTGTGCCATCATTGTTCTCTTAAATTCAGCAGAATGTTGAGCTATTGAATTCAATACCTATTGGTTCTTCAACAAAAGATATTAAGAGTTCTTTGACATCTTATTCATGAGTCAAATTTTATCATACAACTTGAAATTCATAGAGACATTTCCTTAAATATTTTATTCAGTTATAAAAGAAAAATGAATCAAAAATGCTAAATTAGCAAAGATAACTACATTCATGATTATTGCAGTGGGAAAGATTGAACTCAACTCCGTTGAAATACAGGTGGGAGAGCGTAAACACTGGACTGAGCTACTAGAAAAGTACTTGAAAATACTGAAGAATAGGTTTGTCAATGCAATTAGATCATCTTGTTTGCTAATGGGAGCTTGTCAAAATTAGGCACCAGTTGTCCCACAGTTACTGGGAAATAGGGACCCTATTTCTTATTTTTTCCCAGCTTTTAGCTACAATCAACAAATAAAAACTCTGTACACTGGAGGCGGTGATTATTTTCAAGAGATGACTTCCAGGTCTTTGAGAAGTTATTCTTGAATTCTTATCATGGCAAGATGCTAACAGAACATATACATCTCCAATGGGCAGAGAAAGAATTTATAATTGCAAGTTTATTAAAGTAAGTACTCTAAAAAATAAGACAGCCTGGGACTTTAAGAGCAAGACACCTTTTTAAAGTTTACTGAAGGGGCCTCCCTTGTGGCACAAGGGGTTAAGTCTCAGCTTTATGAAGCTATCCGCAGCCACTGCAACACAGTTCAATCCACAGCCAAGGAGGTGACCCATATGTCACAGCAGACCTATCCTGTCTCACCCAATGCTCCCCTTAGCAATGTATTTCAGTAGATCTGCCTGTTCTGTTCCCCACTCTGTCTAGGGTGAGTCTTCTCACTCCCTACTTCCCTGCATCCATGGCCTACACCCCGACTTTATATGCATAAATATTAAAAAATAAAAAATAAAATTTACTGACTCTAAAGATTAAAATGATAGGTTATGGTCAAATTTGTTCCTACTTATACTTCCTTAATATATACTGAGATTTAGCTTTTTCCTCCGGCCGCAACATTCCATCCAGACTGAAACTTCCGGGACATGTAAGCCACGGCCATGGCCTCATGGGGAAGCACTAGAAGCACCCTGGCGGTCGAGGTAGTGCTGGTGGCCTGCATTACCACAGGATCAGCTTTGACAAATATTACCTAGATTACTTTGGGAAAATTGGTATGAGGCATTATCACTTAAAGAGTGATAATGAGAGCTTCTGCCCAACTGTCAACCTCCATAAATTGTGGAACTTGGTCACTGAGCAGACTCAGGTAAATGCTGCCAAAAACAAGACTGGAGCTGCTCCTGTCATTGATGTGGTGCAAGTTGGCTGCTACAGAATTCTAGGGAAGGGAAAGCTCCCAAAGCACCCTGTGATTGTCATGGCCAAATTTTTCAGTAGAAGAGCTGAGGAGAAAATTAAGGGTATGGGAGGGGACTGTGTCCTCGTAGCTTGAAGCCACAGGGAGGAAGATTCATTAAATGCTACAAGTGCTTAAAAAAAAAAAAAAAAAAATATATATATATATATATAGACACACACACTGAGATGTCAAAAATATAGTAACTAGTGCTTGTTTTGATGCTTGTCAAAAGTTTTACAAGTGGAAGCAATTACCTCTTCTGAACTTGAAAGTACCATAATTAGTCCTTCTTTTTCCTTTACATGTCTTAAATTTATGTTTTTTCTGTATTTAGCTCTGAAGAACTCATCTAAAGCTTGTGATTCCTTTTCAAGCTCTGTCAATATCAATCAATACATTAGTTTCTTGTTTTCCAATTCCATTTCCTAGCAGTAGAAGTTCATTGACTATCTTAAATGTCTTCTATAATCATAGGTGGCATTGTAACCAAATAATTCTTATAATTGCATAATGTAGATGACAATTCTGTTTTCAGACAAAAATATCTCTTCAGCAAGTGTTAAAATTTAGGTGTTTTTTCTGTTGTTGTTGTTGCAGTGTCAAAACTCTAGTATTAATCATCCAAGATAGGTTGAAGTAATAAAATATCCTAAATTCTCACTGGTTTAAAACATTGTTTGCTTTGTTGGTCAGTTTTGTGCTGACTTGGGGCTCTGGTACTCTGGAGCAAGTACAGTGCCAAAGAAAGGGGAGATCTGGGGTATCTCACACTGAAAACTGCAAATCCAATGTGATAATTAAGTACCACTGTATTCATAAGCCATGTCCTAAATAAATCTTATAACTGCATCCAAATAAAATGGAGCAGATGAAAGCAATTCTATGGTTTCATAATAATAAAAAATAGTGAAAAAATGCCATGGAAATAATACTTATGAGTACCAAAATAAATCTATCATTTTATCCCCTGGCAGTCCCCTTCCAAATGAGTACAAAAAACAAATTTTATCAAAAAATTTACATCCAATGTTTAAAATATAAAATATATAACTTACTATGCTAAAATTGACATTATTTAAATTGGAAACTATAACCATTATGCCATAATATTTAATTATATGAATTTGAAAATAATAATCATTACAAGAGATATTAAAGCACTTGTTAGTTTCCCATGGTTTTAAATTATAGATTTTAGTGCTGAAACATATAGCACAATAAGTTGTTTTTGTAATCAGCACAGCTGTTGACCCAGGAATAAAAATAAAGCTTGTGAATTCCAGTGTAGAGGCGTTTTCAAGAATGAACCTATTAGGAAGACAGATTTAAGGATCTTTCTTCTGATTTCATTTTTAAAGCCATATCTGAAAAATATTTTTCTATATATTTATCATCAGGTTCAAAGTCAGGCTTCTAAAATCTGATGCATGTACTGAAATATGATTTCTATCCTGCTTGTGCAGGATAAGTTTTATGAGGAATTTCAAGTCTGTGACAAGTGCTAACTATTATAGTTGACTGACTCAAATTTATATAATCTTCATTTGTTTTTTTGAGTATGCATATGATATACAGATGCAAATACAAGTGCAAGTATTTTTTTCAGAAAACCCTAAAATATTCAGAACAAATAAAGGATGATTAAAATATTATGTAGAATGTTTTTCTATGAAAATTATTTTTATATAATTTATGTATATAGGTTTTTAGGTTTTAATTTAAACATTGTCAGAATTAATTACAGTGAGAGAATTTCTCATGATTCAGAAGATTTTTCTTTAATATGAAAAATAGAAGTTAATTTCATTTATTAAATATATTTTGGGTATGCAGCTGAACTTAACACAGTGATGACATGTTACTGTTGCAATAGTTGACCTTTGGGAGTTCAAATGCACAAAAAGATGTAAAATAGATGTAATATCTTTTATTTTGTCCAACAAGACACAAGGTATTATAAAATATACATGATATTTTCCTTCTAAATTTGTTAAAAGTCTATCTTCAAGTCTGCCATGCATTATGACTTATATTTCCTTTCTTTTTCTTTATTTTTGAAATTTAATTAATTAATTAATTAAATTTTAACTGAGATAGTGTTGGGATACTCCCATCAGTTATTGTCACGCAAAAATGGCTTAATAACATAGAAAAATGTTTAGTTAATACCCCATATTCAACTGAAAATACATCATATTCATTCTAGTTATTATACTACATTTATCTGGCATTGCTAATGTCAAATAAACTTCTACCTCATTTCATTTTGTCAGTATGACAATTCTGTAAGCTCTATATTATATGGGTGATATGTAGTAACAATGCCTGAAGAGAGAGATCTTTGACCTCTGAAATACAATGAGGTAAAACAATGTTACTTCAATAAAACATAAATAAAAGTGACCATAATTACACTTCATGAACAAAAAAATTAGAAGCTGTGTCACAAATAAAACCATTTTTCTGATTCTGGTTTCTGAATTCTTTCAATTTGTCATAGTGATATTGTACTCTTTGGGGGCATCCAATAATAATAGATTGGTTTGAGTTAATTGATCAAATGTCAACAGAGGGAATCCAAGCTGGTTATTAAGGAAAATCACATTAGTTCGATTATATTGACCAGATAACCTGTTTTCATTCAGTTATAATCAGGGTGTAAGGATAGCTAATTCTTTCATTAAAGATGATATAATTTTAAGATTACTATCACAAATTAACTCAACTTTATGCTACTGAAATAGTTTAAATAGAAAAAAAAAATTTTCAAACTCCAATGTTTGAATAAAGCTCTGCTAGGAGGGAAAGATGTTTTGCTTGTTCCCACAAAAGAATATGCAGAGTACATGGCAGTTACACCTCAGTTTTTCCCAGTAGGTTTCTACTTGCTGTTCAAGCCACTTAAATTTATTGTGCACTGTTACTATAATCTTTCCCTATCTTTTCCCTTAGGTTTGACTTTTCAGAATACCACAGTTCTGCTCAGCACTGTGTGTGTGTGTGTGTGCGTGTGTTATCAATCTGAATCCAATGAAGAGGATATAAAATGTCATTAATTTTTTTCCACTTATTTTACAATACATGATCATTGATGTGCAAATGGAAATCACAATTTGATAATGTACAAGCTTATTGAGCACTGCAAGCAGTCATTAATGAGTTCATTAGATGTTAAATAATTGGGTTATTGCTATTTTAAATGCTTTGTATTATGCTGAAGTAGAACAATTATTGTCTAAAGGTTTCTATTCTGTTAGGCAGCCTTTTTCTTCATCTTTTGGCTAATGATAATTCATTTTTATTGGGAAATTGTTCTGCTGTGCAATTTTTTTTCAAAGATTTATTTTTATTTTATTTATGCATTCAAGATATTGGGTATAGGCCCAAGGTGGGGCAGTGAAAGGATTCACCAGAGACAAAGCAGGAAGCATAACAGGCAGATCTACTGAAGTGCACTGCTGAGGGGAGCAGGGAGTGACACAGGAGATGTCTGTTGATCCATGTGCAATGTTAGCTCCCTGGTGGGGGTTTGAACTCATGTTGTAATGACAGATGATAACTTGATAGTGCTGAGACTTAACCCCTTGCACCACCAGGGAGGCCCTGATTTACAATTTTAAGGGTTGCCAGTTTGGGGGTATATTAAACAAAGAAATGCCAGGCAACTCACCATGGATTGTTCCTTGAATCCTGAAATCATTAACCTGTTTTTCTCGCCTCATAGTTCAGTCCTTTTATCTTTGTTTTGTATACAATGTCCAGGGATTTTAGTTGTACTTATTAGAAGGCATAAGGAAAAGTATGTTTTCTCAATCTCCCAAAAGTAAAGTCCTAGCACAGCATTTTATTTGGTTCAGGTTGTAGCCTCAAACTGAAAACAACATAAAGGATTATTATAATTAAGAGCAGAATGGATAAGCCGATGTATTCATATATGGAAAAATATACTAAAATGGAAGAGTGAAGAAAATTATGCAACAACATGTGTGACTCAGACCTACATATTGAGAAGTCAAAAATACAAGAATTTATAGTGATGATTTCATGTATATAAATGTCAAAATAAGTACATTGTGTAGAAACTCAACAAATTTATTCTATTTAGGGTGGGGTAAAGGCTGAAAGCTTGCATGAAAGAATTTCTTTAGCAATCTGGAAATATTTGATGCTTTGAATTATTAAGTTGCTATACAATTCATTACCATGTACACCTAATTTTCATATATTCTATCATATGTATTTTATATTTACAAGTAGTATTAATAAGATACTTCCAAAAAATCTACCTTGAACATTTTTTTTAGAGATTTATTTATTTATGCACACAAGAACTCTTACAAGCCAGAGGTGCAGGGATGAGAGAAGTCACCAGAGACAGAGTAGGGAACAGAACAGGTGGATCGACTGCAACAAACACACTGCTGAGGGGAGCAATGGGTGGGACAGGAGCAGTCTCTCAGTCATATGAGTCACCTTCATGGCCAGAGATTGAACTTGTGCTGCAGTGGATGTAGACAGCTTAACCCCCTTCACCACCAGGAAGGCCCATACCTTGAACAATTTACTTAATTTTGACTTATCAAATCTCCCCTGGAGACTGGAAACAAGAAGAAACCTGCTATCTCTACTTCAATTAGTCACTTTCAGAGACCCAAGCAATGTAAAACAGCAAAAGGGAAAAATGAAACATAATGGCAAGAAATTTAAGGGTATGTTAGATAATGATTTAATCATTTGCAATAAAAAGTCAGAGAACATACAAACAATAAATATCATTTCTAAAATATAGAAATAATTTTATATACTATTAACAAAACATTTTTAAATTGTATATATATGAAATATTCTAAAACTAGTAAATATGCTTGGATAGATTAATGAAGACATAAAAGAGAATATATACTATATTTACTCGCTGAATATCTACATCTGGTATATAAATTCAATGAAAATGGAAGCAAATCCAAACAACTGTGTTTTGGAGAGTAACAAACTGATAAAGTTACATTGGAAAATACAAGGTAAATAGCAGTGAAACCAACCATCAAAAAATATGCAACTTAGAGGATGTACACTACCTATTTAATCCACATGCTGTGTAAATTCCATAATAAAAACAAGTCCTAATTAACCTATAGGTTCAAGGAATAAGGATAAAAGACATGTAGAACAAGTCAATCTTTGCTGAGCCCAGTTATGTCTGACAACTTCCATTCTTGCACAAAAGTGAGAGGATGCAAAACATAGGACAACAAATTTGTAAACTAAAATATGATTTAATGTCAATGTAGATTCCTGAGGTTTTGTGAATTTTGCATAACTATGTCATGACCAGTTATGTTTATAAATATTACTAAACACTTATCTATGTATATATACATATATATAAACACATATACTAGATTAAGTGCTTAATTCCATTAAGCTATTATATTAGGTAGGAGGACCAATGTATGAACTTGTTAAAATAAAAATTAAAATTGTTCATGATTCATTTCAAAATATAGTTTGCAAAACCAGAAAGACAGAATGCTCAGATAACTCCCTTTACCCTTCTTCTAGTCTGACTTCTCTCAAGTCTTCCATTAGCTCTTATAATGCTACTTAATTACATCTCAACCCCCCACATTTGTAAACTATGAGACCTAAAATGTCTGCAGCAATAGCATTCTCAGTCTCTTAAACATTAATAGACACTGCCAGCAACACCAGCAGATGATTTGATGACTAAACACATAGCAAAGTGAGAACGTTACTTTGCATTTACAATTCTTTTACCATCCTTGATAGTTTTCTCGCTGCATTTTCCAATTGTCCCCCTTTATACCATGAGCAGAAACCATGAATTAGAGCTAGAAGACAGAACTGAGTAACTTCTAAAGTGAATGCCATTGTACAATTACAGAAATAGATGCAAAGTGACTTAGCCAGACATTATGTTGACTGAGCATAGATCTAATGCTAATAATGGAGATATCATTGTTCACATTTTGTCTTTAAAGGAATCATTAATATCTTTTTCTTCTATAGACTATCCATGACATTCTGGGTTTTGGTAATAAATTTGAAGTTGATATATGTGATGCTTATGAATGGACAATGAAGAAAACCTCTAATAACATTGCTAATTTACCTAATCTATAAACATGCTCCAAAGTTCACTGTATTCAGTCTTCAATTACAATTAATATATTAAAGATTATAGAGCTTAACCAAATCAGACTCTGTAACAGATAATTCATTTTACATATACTTCTATTAGCCAGCTAATGTAGCATTCCATTTAAATTCCAAACACATTACTATTTAATGTGACTTAACTATGTTGCCAGTGATTTACAAAAAGAATTTGCTTTTTTCAGTATAAAGAACTGCACTTATGTGTTAAACCAAAAGCCTTAGTTTAATGATAAGTGTTAAATTTTCTATCTTGTTCTTGAAAAATGGACCAAGCCACTGTATTTTCCAAAAGTATATTATTTTTTTCTTCTAATAAAGAAAAGCAGAGAAAGGTATTGAATGAGGAGCTGAAAAAACTTAATAGTTCAGAAAATGCAGAGCTCTTCTTTTGAAGATGCTTGCTTAAAAGGGAGACCAAAGGCACTCTATATCAAATTTTAAATGATGATGTGGGTTATGTGGAATTTTGTCACATATAATCTTAAAGCACACTAAGAAAAATATATATCATACTTAGATCTTATGTTGTATGTTAAAATTGAAAGTGTTTTACTAAAAATAAAAATCTTTGATTACATGCCTTTGAGGTACGTGTTATTAAATACTGTAGCTTAAAAAAGTAGTTCTAGTGATAATAGTTATTGCCATAGTAACATGGACATCACAGGCCGGATACCAAAATCCTTACTTGTGCAAAATATTCAGTGGTTTTAATGAGCATTCTCTGTGAATTGAGATCCAAATTGTGCCCCATGTGCTCACTTCTTGGGGAAATGTTTGAACTCAGTATTGCTTTATTCTTGTTAACTGTGTACTGTGCAGCACATGTGAGTCACCCACAACAGCATGGGGTAATTTAGGCTGATACAGCAATTACATTTAGACTTCACCATCTGGGTCAAGCAAATGAATTACAAATAAGTCTGGTTTCTTATGAGGGTGGCTTTATCTAAAAAAAAAAAAATAATAAAGACAATGAAAGTCACTTTTGAAATTGTGCTTTTTTTTGGTGGTTGCTATTCAGTGAGTATCCCCACTGGTTTCTATGCAAAATTGAAAACCAGTACCTTGTCATAGTTGGATGGGTGCTTTACTTTCACTTAGACCACCCACTTGGGGCATTCTTGGATATTCTCATGGGATTATATTCAAGTCATTTTCCTGACTACATTCAAGTACAGAGATGTTCATATTGAAATGTTTGCAGTAATCGTCACAAGAAATGCAACACTAAATTTTCTGCAATTTTAGCTTATGATATCTATTACATTCCTATAGTAAAATATGAGATAGATAGGACAGCAATTTTATTTCCAGCATCACTCTTGAAATGCCAGGAAGTACAGAAAAACACACACACAGAAGGACCAGCTTTGGTTTTGGAACCAACTTGGCCCTGCACTCTAATGCTTGCTATTTTGCCGAGTGGCTTAAACTCCTTTCAGCCTCGGTTTCTTCACTTATGAAATACAGACTGTAACAGCTATTTCTGAAATCTCTATTTCATACTGAAGTATAGTTAAAGACATACTACTTGTAATTACAGTTAATCACACAGGTTAAAATTTTAAGGGTTACAAATGAGAAGATATTTAACTTTGAAATGAATAAAAGGATATGGGATAAAAAAATTTAATCAATAGAAAGGTGACAGATTTTAAAAAGGGGTATAGCAAAACCATGGTTCAGATAAAAAAAAGATGATAGAAATAATCAAAATTTATGTAAAATGAATATAAATGTACACTAATTTAATTAACTTGTTTTGTTAGTTTTGGGATCTCTAGAGTGCCAATTTCTATCATGAAAGAAGGTTTCAACCATGACTCAAGTGAAATGCATGTGTCCATCCACAATATAAAATTAGGTTTGTTGGAGTTGTCCACATGGGATTAGAATGAGCTCTCAACATCTGGTCCATGCAGGGATCAAGATCCAGGCCAGTCTTACAAATTTCCTCCTAGGGTTTTTTCTTCTCGAAGTTCCCAAGGCTCTCTGAGATTTTCCAGTCCTGCCAATGAAGCAAGCTTTCCCACCTTCATTAGAGGTCTCTGGAGCCCTACAGGCAAGTAGCAGTTTTCTTCATCTTAGCTCGACTCAGATGCAACTCCTGGAAGAATTTCAATCAAAGTCACATAAAGAAACATGGTTCCAATTCTCTAGTTCAAGGTGACAAAATTCCCTAAAGGAATTATGTAAAAATGGACCCATTGCCATGGGTAATAAAGTTTACTACCACTTTTGCATACTATGTTGGTATTAAGCAGAGAAAAAAATGGAAACACAAGTTAGTTCTGCATATTAGAATGTAACGTTGTTGCAGCTCATAATCAGCAAAAACAAGAAAATTTTCTTTGAGTCAAAACAAAATACAACCAAAAAAACGTATTATGTCAAACTAAACTTACCAAAAATGATGTTCATCTCCAATATCCATTCAGTCCTTTGTAGGAAATTCTCACTATCAAAAGTTCCATCAACTGGACTGACTTGAAGTCACACTCCTATTAATTTCTTCAAAAACAATTTCTGAAGATGTCAAACCACTGAAATAGTTAACAGTGTTGTAGGACAACAGCAATACAAATCAATAATTTACATACTAGTTACTTAAAGGTTTCATATAAATTTTAAAATACCAGTGTTAACAGTTACACATATGCCAAAGCTAGACATTTCTCTCAAGTGACAATGCTTCCCACAATTTGCCAGGTAAATACCAAACAGGTCAAATTCAGTTAATATCTTTCCATGAGAAAAGGGAGAAGCTTTATGGAGTATCTCAGAATCTCTACTGAGGTTCCATAATGAAGGATGATGACCTGAGATAAGCAGTGTAGGGGGCTGCTTTTGCTCAGTTCCTGGTATTCAACTTAGTTCCCCTCGCATGAATCTTGCCTCATGTTAGACCATGTACCTCCATCAGGCAGAATGGACATGGAGGATCCCATGATTACTGACCCTTTACTCACTCTTTGGCATGTAACTATACAACTCACCTCTTGGTATGTAGCCACATCATATCTGACCATGTACAGCCGCCAATGCAAACCCACCCTGAACCTTGTAGAAACTGAAAGTGTATATAAGCCCCTGACTTCCTACACACTGGGTCAGTCTTTGGATATGAATCCTCTGAGTCAGCAGTGGTGCAATAAACCTGCTTCTGGTGTCTATGTTTCCTTTGTGCCATATAACAGTAATTTTTTTTTTTAGGATTAATTTATTTATACATAAAAGAGCTGAGGTATAAGCCAGAGTAACGGGAGGTTGGGAGGATTCCTCCCTGGCCGGGGATCAAGCTTCGCTGCTGAGCCGTGGGTTGCTTCACAGTGGGGTACTCAACCCATTGTGCCACCAGTGAGGCCAACAGTAAAATTTCTTTTGGTCAATCAAATTGAAGACCACCAATTTTTTTCTTTGATTTAGATTTTTGGGAGGCTTTGTCATATTAGAGAAAGTATTTCTAATTGCATACACGTTTCAAGACAACCCATTAAATTCCAAGTTAGTCCCCATCAACCAAAATTATCCAAGATTATGTTTTCTGGAAGGATTACAGGGCGGGGTGAGGGGAAACTGGGACTTCAAACCTGCCTGATCTAAATAGGTTCTGCCATCTACTACATAAAGTCAAAACATACACTAGGGCATAAGGCTTTCAAAGGGAAAGAAATTTAGGGTTCTCCTAAAAATGGTTTACGGGTTAAGTCTCAGTGCTACCTCAGCGATGGCCCTCTGTGAGCAGACTGAGTTTGATCCCCAGCCAGGGAGGTGACCCACGTGGCGCAGCAGACCTTTCATGATTTGCCTACTGCTCCCCATAACAGTATATTTTAGTAGATCCATCTGTTCTGCTTCCCACTCTGTCTCTGATGAATCCTCTCACACCCTGTACCTCTGGCCTACACTCCAGTTCTTCTATGAAAAATAAATAAAAATCTAAATTAAAAAAGGGAAAGATTTTAAATACAAATAGTATGCTATATACTAAAGAAAAGGTATATAGTTAAAATACTATCCAACTAAACACCCAATTAGACATTCCCTTATGAGTAAATTCTCAGCCAAACAGGGTTGGCCCAAAGCAAGACTGAGGCCCAAAATTAAGCCACAAGTCTAAGGCACCTTCTTGTGTGGAACCAAAAGGAAGGAAAGAGGGGCCAGGCAAGTTTGGGATAAAAGAAACAAAATCAAAATACAAGTCAAGGTAAAGGTTGCCATTGTCAGCTTCTCCATGGGTCTCTCACTCAGGTCTCTCTGTCTTTTACGTGTCTCTTTTTACATCTCCAATCCCTGGTACAAGTCCAAGGCTGAGAAGCAAGCACTGATTTTTCAAGTCTCTGCTCCATTTGCCTCCTCCAAGTCGTCTTCTCTTTTCTTTCTTTTCCCTAAGGCTTCTTCTCCAGCCTCCCCTTCCGAACCAGCTCCACCCTTCCTTGAGTGAGGCAGGGAAACTGGAACCTCTCTTTTCCCAGGGGTTTTCCTGCTTACAGAAGTACTTAGACCAGTTCCTATTATATTTCCAGCTCAAAATATCTATTCATCATCTATATTAATTTTACTCATCTAGGCCAAGACAATTAGGCACAGAGAGGAAAACATACAGACTACAACACATAAACACAGACAAGTCTCTTAGACAGCATTTATCCCATGTGGAATATTTATAAAACTGCAGTTTTGTTACAGGGTGGTCAGGGAAAGGGGAGGTTCCAGGTTCTCTGCCCCACCCAAGGAAGAGTGGAGCTGAGCAGGGAGGAGAAGAAACTGGAGAGGAGAGTGGGGAAGGGAGAAAAGAAGTGGATGGCGAGTCAGAGGAGATCTGGAGGAGGCACACGGAGCAAAGATATATGTGAAGAATCTGCACTTGTTTCCTGGATTTGGACTGGTTGAAATAGGTGTAGATGAAAGAACTGTAGGGAGGTTAACAATACCAGTTTGTATCTTGATTTTTTTTTTCCCTCAAAGATTATTTATGCATACAAGAACTAGGGTATAGGTAATAGGTGTAGGGGGTGAAAGGACCTACCAGAGACAGAGTGGAGAACATAACAAGCAGACTGGCTGAAATACACTGCTGAAGGGAGCAGTAGGCAAGGAAGGAGAGGTCTGCTGCACCATGTGGGTCATCTCCCTGGCGGGGATCAAACTCATGATGCAGTGACTGCGGATGCCCCTTAGTGCTGCAACTCAACCCTTTGTACCACCAGGGAGGCCCCTATCTTGATTTTGATTTTGCTCTTTTCCTCCCAGACTGGTCTGGCTATTTCTGACACTTCTCTATGAGTCCCCAACAGAAGGTGCTTTAGACTTGTGGCAAACTTTTGGGTCTCAGTGGCACTTCTTTGGGCCAACCCTGTTTAGCTGGGCATTTACCCACAAGAGGATGGTGCTTGAATTAGGAAATTTTCTTCTTTCTTTTCTTTGTTGCACACTAGTTGTATTAAAGTTCCTCTAATACATTAACGGTTTAAATTCGTTAATTAAATAAATATATGTAATATAAATATTTTTTATTTTAAAATTTAAAAAATTACCTATTAAAGTTAACCTATTAAATTACCCATTTATTTAATTTAAAGGGACTCCAGATGGCAGAACCTATTTAGAACAGGCAAGTATGAGGGTTCTGGGTGTTCCTCTTTCTGCCCTATAACAGTTTTATTCAATAGGTTAAAAAATAAATGAACTCCTAAAAACTGTGGAGTGCATCTGACTGCTTCCAGCTGTCATACTAAGACTTTGGAAACAAAAAGTTAAATTACAGCAATTACGAAGGAATCTTAGGGCTTTGTTTATTACTTTATGGTTTTCAGTGTTCAAACCTTCACATTACAAGTCAATCTTGGGGTATCTGTACAGAAGCTGAAAGAATAAAATCAAAATGCCAACAGTTAACTTTCAATTAAAAGGCATCATTGGACAATCCCCAGGCCAGGGAGGTGACCCACATGGAAGATAATTCCTCTTCTGTCTCGCCCATTGCTCTCCTCAGCAGTGTATTTCAGTACATACGCCTGTTCTGCTCCCCACTCTGTCTCTGGTGAATCATTTTACCCCTGAACCTCTGGCTGGTACCCCAGTATGCACAAATAAATAAATCTTTAAAAATAAATATAAACACAAAATTACAAGGCATCATCTTTTTACTTCTGTTAGTCACTCTGGAACAGAGAAATTGAAAGAGCACCAAATCATGTACCCCAATCTGAGGAGGGATAACAACACAAATATCAAAACCTGGCACTAATACTCTATGCAAAAACATATCACAAATAGCTGCCAATCAACTTGGAGGAGTTAGAATGTATTTCTGGTGCCCCTACCCCTAGTGCTTTCATAAACAGAACTTCTGTTATAGGGCAGGGAGAGGAGCACCCAGAACCCCCAAACCTGCCCTCTCTGAATGGGTTCTGCCATCCACCACATTAAGACAAACATAAAACCCTGAATGGAAAGGAACTTTAATACAATTAGGGTACAATGCAGAAAGGACAAAGAACATAGTTACTAAGCTAAGCATCCAAAGTTACCCATNTCCTTGAGGGTAAAAGTCCACCCAAATAGGATTGGCCCAAGGCAAGGCCCAAAAGCCTGCTACACATCTAAAGGACCTTTCAGTGGAGACCCACAGAAAAGGGTCTGAAAGAGTCAGACAAATCTGGGAGGAAAAGAGCAAAATCAAAATCAGGATGAAAGCTGCCATGGTTAACCTCCCCACCGGTCTCTCACCCTCATCTGTTTTAACCAGTCTGAGACCAAAAAGCAAGCACAGTTTCTTCACATGTGGCTCTGCTCCATGTTCCTCCTCCAGGTCTCCTTGCTGCTCTCCATCCTGCTTCCTTCTGTCTTCTCTCTGCAGAATCTTCTTTCCCTGCTCAGCTCCACCCACTTAGGACAGATCAGGGATTCTGGAACTTACCCCTTTCCCAGGAAGATCCTGTTACACTTCCTCACTAAGAAGTGGAGACTTAGAATCTCCCCCACCAGAAATCAAACAAATCCATGAATTTAAATAGCAAACAAACCCAAAGTAAATGGTGTAGACAAAAATTCCCAGCAATAAATGATTTTGCTTATAATCCAGAAAAAAAAAAGCTCTAATTTTTCTGGAACTTGCAAAATCCAAGTAGCAGCAACTACCAGTTATTGCTTAAAGTTTCCTCCCCGGAAACCCAGGCATAAATTTGCTAATTCAAATCACCAAAGAAACTTTTGGGCTTGCAAAATCCCCTCAGGCAAAGATCAGGGATTAGTCACAATCAAAAGTCCAAAGTCCTTCAATACCCAACATTATCTCAGGAATGCAAATTAGACCCATAAAACAGAAGAAGTCACCAGAAAAAGCCCAAAGTCACCAAACTGAATTTAGGCTTAGGATGGCACAACCAGAAAAGCATCCTCTTCAGAGAAAGAAACTGGGGTGTGTCATGAGGGGGGGCTTTTAAAAAAACTCCTCAGTTACAGAGCAGCCTGCCATGTGCCTTCAAACCACATTTTGGTAACAAGGGCTTTTGTTTTTTGTTTTTCTTTATTTATAAATATTTGATATCAATTGTAATCCCCATGTATTCCCCATCACCATTTCATCAATGCACCATCACCTCAGTCCCTTGTGCTCTTATCTGCCCTCAATCCTCTCTCCCCCTCCCCACCAAGAGTCCCTATTTCGAACAAAGGCCTTTGAAGAAAGAACAGATGCTATATTCTATCTGACCAGTGGTTTCAAGTTACCACCATCTATTGAGTAAAAATCCTTGCTACCACATAAAACAATTTCCACAAAATCAAACCTCTGAACTAATGACTGGAAACAAATTGCACTTATACACACAAAGTTTCCACAAGGTCAGAGCTAGCTTTTCTCATTGGTCAGAAGCAAATCTACACATAATCTGAAACACAAACAGTGGAATAACAAAAAAAAACAATTTTGCACTTAAGAGCAGCCAGTGCAGAGGAAGCCTACTTTCCCCAAAGATATGACTAATCACTATAGCTTAGGTCCTTCTGCTTTGGGTGCCAACTTTATTAAAGGGCAAGGTGAGGGTCACTTAGACCCCAAAACCTACACAATCTAAATAGGTTCTGTTATCCACTGCATAAAGACAAAATATACTCTAGTATGTGAGACTGTTACAGGGCAGGGAGAGGAGCACCCCAGAACCCCCAAACCTGCCCTCTCTGAATGGGTTCTGCCATCCACCACATTAAGACAAACATAAAACCCTGAATGGAAAGGAACTTTAATACAATTAGGGTACAATGCAGAAAGGACAAAGAACATAGTTACTAAGCTAAGCATCCAAAGTTACCCATCTCCTTGAGGGTAAAAGTCCACCCAAATAGGATTGGCCCAAAGCAAGGCCAAAAGCCTGCCACACATCTAAAGGACCTTTCAGTGGAGACCCACAGAAAAGGGTCTGAAAGAGTCAGACAAATCTGGGAGGAAAAGAGCAAAATCAAAATCAGGATGAAAGCTGCCATGGTTAACCTCCCCACCGGTCTCTCACCCTCATCTGTTTTAACCAGTTTAAGACCAAAAAGCAAGCACAGTTTCTTCACATGTGGCTCTGCTCCATGTTCTTCCTCCAGGTCTCCTTGCTGCTCTCCATCCTGCTTCCTTCTTCCTCCCTTCCTCTGTCCTCCTCTGCAGAATCTTCTTTCCCTGCTCAGCTCCACCCACTTAGGACAGATCAGGGATTCTGGAAATTCCCCCTTTCCTAGGGATGACCCTGTTACTGTTAGGGGGAAAGACCCTCCTGAATGGATTATACAAATAGGTTATGGACTTCCATCCCCATTCCAGACCTACAAGATCCAAGGACTACAAATCCCATAAAGTCATTATTGAAGAGTAAATCACTGGGACCTGAGGGTGGAGTTGAGCAGCCAGGCTAAATATAAAAGCAAACACGTGGGCCTTGGGGTGGGGGTCGCTTTTTCCTTGGGAGTCAGCTCTCAGCACACCCTTGGGTTCCAGCTCCAAGGAACTGGTAGAATATTTACAAATCTGTATCCCTCTCTTCCCCTTGTATTATTCACTATGCTATTCCTCCTTCCCTTGTAAATAAAACCCTTTATTAACCTTTATTGTGTGTGCCTGCAGTTAGGGTATTATAAGTGCCGTTTAAGCGCGCGAGTATAAACCCAGTCAAACAAACCCACTTTATATTAAAGTTACCCTGTAACATTACAAGACCCTCAGTGGAAAAGAACTTTAATAAAATTAATGTTCAATAGAGTGAAAAATAGTGTGCAATTGAGAGAGGAGAATGGATAGAGTTAAAATAGGTTCCCCAATAGTTTTAATAGACACCCAAATTTGCACATCCCCTTTTTGTGAGCAAATGACCAACTAAACAGAGTTGGCCAAAAACAGGGCAGCAGAGGGCCAAAATTTTGCCACTATTCTAAAGTAGTTTCTGGTAGGGAACCACAGGGAAGGAGCAGAAGGGTCCAGGCAAGTCTGGAAGTAAAAGAGGGAAATCAAAATGAAGATAAAGGCTAAGGGGATCAGCAGGAAAGACAGATGAGCCCATTCTGTCTCTGGTGAATCTTCTCATCCTCCCACACCTCTGGCCTAAACCCCAGCTCTTGTATGCATAAATAAATTAATTTTTAACAACAACAACACAAAAAAGTCTGTCTCTTGGTTGTGGAAAGAATATTTACATTTAAAAAAAAATCAAGATAAAGGCTGCCATTGTCAGCCTCTACACAGGTCTGTTACCAAGTCTCTGTCTCTTTCAAGTGTCTCCTTTCATGTCTCTCAAGTCCCTGTTACAAGTGTAAATAAATGCATTTTCTTTTTGCATGTCTCTGCTCCATGTGCCATCCTCCAAGTCTTTTCTGTGATTTCCTCTAGTCCTACTCCTTCCTAGCTTCTCTGCTCAGCTCACCCTTCCTCGTGTGGGGCAGGAAATCTGAACTCTCCCCTTTCTATGGATGTCACAATGCTAAAACATCACAAATTTAATGCTTAACTCTGGGTTGGACCTGGACTAATAAAATGCTGTAAAGTATAATTAAGAAATGTTAAAATTTCAATATAAGATCTGTTAAGGTACTTTCTGGTAGGGAACCACAGGGCATCCCTGGTGGGGTAAAGAGTTAAGTCTCTGGGCCTCCCTGGTGGCGCAGTGGGTTAAGCATGCACTATGAAGCAAACCACAGCCACTGCAGCATGAGTTCCACCCCTGCTGCTGTCCAGGGAGAGAACCCACATGGTGTGTCAGACCTCTCCTGCTGTGCCCGCTGCTCCCCTCAGCAGTGTACTTCCATTGATCTCCCTGTTCTGCTCCCTGCTCTCTGTGGTGAATCCTCTCACCCCCACCCCCCCACACCTCTGGCCTATACCCCAGTGCTTGTATGCATAAATAAGTAAATCTTTAAACGAACAAAAAAAAAAAAGTTAAATAAGTTAAGTCTCAGCACTGTGAAACACTATGAAGCTGTTGGCAGCCACTGCAGCAGGATTTCAATCCCAGCTGGACAGGGAGGGAGCTATGAACCTGGCATAGCAGACCTCTCCTGTCTTACCTGCTGCTGTCCTCAACAGTGTATTTAAGTCAATTCACCTGTTCTGCTTCCCACTCTGTCTCTGGTGAATCCTCACACCCCCTCCTCCTGTACCTCTGGCCTACACCCCAGCTCATGTATGCATAAATAAATCTTTAAAAAAAATTATGACATTTATTTGAATAAACCACATTAGAATTCTGTTATCCAACATATTTTAATTTAAATAATTTGAATTATTTAGGAGAAAACCCTTTTTTTTTTGATGAAGTAGAAGCAGATATGCAAAAATATTTGCAATTAGTTAAGCAAATAACTGAATGTAAAGGGGTGCTCCCCAGGAAAGAGGAAGTTCCAGATATCCTGCCCCATACAAAGGAGGGTGGAGCTGAACTGGGAGAAGAAATCAGAAGATGGAAGGAATAATGGAGAGAGAAGGAGAGAAGAAAGAGGAGACCTGGAGGAGACACACATGGAACAGAGAAACAGGTGAGAGGCTGTGCTTTCTTCTCAGTTACTTGAGTAGTAGGTCAAGTAGGGCAAGTTAGGAATAATTAGGTAGCTTCAGGGACAGTAGAGGTGGGAACCTCAGGAGAGTTAAAGAAGATTCAGAGATAAGGACAACAAAGGGGATAAGGGAAGATCCAGAGCAAAGGACAACAAATTCTAAAGGGACTAGTCTAACACCCCAGGACTAAGGGCAACTGGACTATCTGGAGCTTGGATAATAAAGAAAAGCCTGCTAAGATAAGGGCTGGGACACAGAGACTTAGTTCTGGGCACAAAGACAATAGGACAGTGAGCAAACCGAAAACTAACCAATCACATAAAAACTGGTGTAGTTTTAGAATAATTAGGGAAAGAGTATATATATTCCCTGAGACATGACTCCACTTTGTGTAACAGGATCTTCCTGGGAAAGGGGTAAGTTCCAGAATCCCTGTTCTGCCCTAAGTGGGTGGAGCTGAGCAGGGAAAGAAGATTCTGCAGAGAGAAGACAGAAGGAAGCAGGATGGAGAGCAGCAAGGAGACCTGGAGGAGGAACATGGAGCAGAGCCACATGTGAAGAAACTGTGCTTGCTTTTTGGTCTCAGACTGGTTGGAACAGATGTGGGTGAGAGACCCGTGAGGAGGTTAACCATGGCAGCTTTCATCCTGATTTTGATTTTGCTCTTTTCCTCCCAGATTTGTCTGACTCTTTCAGACCCTTTTCTGTGGGTCTCCACTGAAAGGTCCTTTAGATGTGTAGCAGGCTTTTGGGCCTTGCCTTGGGCCAATCCTATTTGGGTGGACTTTTACCCTCAAGGAAATGGGTAACTTTGGATGCTTAGCTTAGTAACTATGTTCTTTGTCCTTTCTGCATTGTACCCTAATTGTATTAAAGTTCCTTTCCATTCAGGGTTTTATGTTTGTCTTAATGTGGTGGATGGCAGAACCCATTCAGAGAGGGCAGGTTTGGGGGTTCTGGGGTGCTCCTCTCCCTGCCCTGTAACATTTAGATCCCTTGCCCCTCCCTGGCCTGCTTCCACTGGCCTGGGATTTCCACTTTATTTCTACTCTTTTTCTCCTTAGTAAACTTTGTCTTTAAAAAATCTGCTTCTTCTTGCCTACCTGCCTAAGTGTCTGCAAATTTACTTTTGTGACTTTGTGAGACACCAGCCCATGGTTGTCTAGTGGCTGGGACTCAGTGCTGCCACTGCAACCTGAGATCCATTCCTGGCTGGAAGACTAGGCCTGAAAACCTGAAATTATGGTATCACTTAAACTTGTGTAAGGACATGGAACAGAACACTTGAAAGTGTTGTAGGAGTGAGATCTTGGGGAGGCTGCCAATGGCCTAACCCTTATCTTGATTTCGATTTTTTTCTTTTTCTTTCCAGACTTTCTGGACCCTTCTGCTCCTTTCCTATGGGTCCCCACTGGATGGTGCCTTAGATCTATGTCAAGATTTTGGGCTAACCCTGTTTGGCTGGCCATTTACCCACAAGGGGATGAGTAATTTGCAGTGTTCGGTTTGGAAACTATATTATTTCCCTTCTCTTCTCTCTATTGCACACTAGTTGTATTAAATTTCCTTTCCATTAAAGATCTTACCACACTAGAGTGCCTTTTGTCTTGATGTGATGGATAGCAGAACCTGTTTAGAGCAGGCAGGTTTGGGGTCCCAGGATGCTTCTCATTCTGCACTTTAACAAGAATAACATCTCAGTTTGAGAGGATAATATTAAAGATTTTGTGTGATCTTAATACAAAAACTTTAAGTTGGTGTATTTGAAAAGGAAACTGAAATACTGAACTTAAAAAATATTTGAGTGTGTCTATTTGTATTTGTCAAGCCTTTCTTTTTTTTTTTTTAAAGATTTATTTATTTATACATACAAGAGCTGGGTACAGGCCAGAATCATGGGAGGTGAGAGGATTCACCAGAGACAGAGTGGGAAGCAGAACAGGGAGACTGACTGAAATACACTGCTGAGGAGAGCAGTGGGCAAGGCAGGAGAAGTCCACCGCACCATGTGGGTCCCTTCCCTGGCTGGCTGCAGGGATCTAACTCGTGCTGCAGTGGCTGTGGTTTGCTTCACAGTGCGTTGCTTAACCCACTGCGCCACCAGGGAGGACCCAGTCAAGTCTTTCTTAAAGAGACTCCCTGTTCTGTTGCACCATGCAATTTGAATTTTTTTCTTTGAAAACTGAGAAAGGTAATACTTGGGGAAAGGTAGTCCTGAATGGATTAAACAGATAGGTTTTTAGACTCCAATCCTCACTCCAAACCACCAGTGTTCAAAAACTGTAACAGGGTCATCCCCAGGAAAGGGGGAATTTCCAGAATCCTGGTTCTGACCTAAGAGGGTGAAGCTCAGCAGGGAAAGAATTTTCTTCAGAAAGAAAGACAGAAGGAAGGGAGGAAGAAAGAAGCAGGATGGAGAGCAGCAAGGTGACCTAGAGGAGGCACGTGGAGCAGAGCCACATGTGAAGAAACTGTGCTTGCTTTTTGGTCTTAAACTGGTTAAAACAGATGAGGGTGAGAGACCGGTGGGGAGGTTAACCATGGCAGCTTTCATCCTGATTTTGATTTTGCTCTTTTCCTCCCAGATTTGTCTGACTCTTTCAGACCCTTTTCTGTGGGTCTCCACTGAAAGGTCCTTTAGATGTGTGGCAGGCTTTTGGCCTTGCTTTGGGCCAATCCTATTTGGGTGGACTTTTACCCTCAAGGAGATGGGTAACTTTGGATGCTTAGCTTAGTAACTATGTTCTTTGTCCTTTCTGTATTGTACCCTAATTGTATTAAAGTTCCTTTCCATTAAAAGCCTTATATGTTTGACTTAATGCAGCAAATAACAAAACCCATTCAGAAAGGGAAGGTTTGGGGTTCTAGAGTACTCCTCTCCCTGCCCTGTAACAAAGCCACAAATCCAATAATATAATTATCAAAGAATAAATCACTGAAACCTGAGGGTGGACTTAAGCGAACAAGCTGGCTATAAAACCAGAGGTGAGCCTTGGGCTCTCTCTTCCTTTGGAGACATTTCACTTAATTCAAAGTCAGCTCTCAACCTGCCATTGCATTCCAGCTCAAAAAATCTAGTAAGTTATTTACAAATTTGTAATTAGTAATTATTATTATTATTATTTTATTCCCCTTCTTTTGTAAGATAAAATCCTTTAATAACTTTTGTTACATGTGCCTAAAGTTGAAGCTTATATAAAGTCTTCTGAGCACGCAGGTGAAAACCCAGTCAGGGAAACCCATTTTATATTAGGGTAGCCCTGTAACAGTTATATCATTCTTAAGTGACACAGAAGTACTGGCAGCGAGGGCCCAAGCTGATTTCATTCTCTTGTACAACTGTGGGATTTTTAAAGTAAATTATAAAACCATGGGTAGTTGTAATGATGTAGTTTTTCATGAATACTTTCACATCAAATATGAACCATTTAGGAACTGAGTGAGTTCCAGGAAAAAAGAGTTCAAGTACTAATTTAGCACATAAACAAAACTTTTTAATGCAGCTGATGGCAGAACCCACTCAGAGAGGGCAGGTTTGGGGTTCCTGGAGGACAGGGAGAGGAGCACCCAGAACCCCCAAACCTGCCCTCTCTGAATGGGTTCTGCCATCCACCACATTAAGACAAACATAAAACCCTGAATGGAAAGGAA
>JAGFMF010011445.1:4233342-4251869 GCA_019455555.1 Galemys pyrenaicus | reverse complement strand
CCGCTCTGTCTGTGGTGAATCCTCTCACCCCCCACACCTCTGGCCTGTACCCCAGTGCTTGTATGCATAAATAAATAAATCTTTAAAAAAAAATAAAAGTATTTGCTTCACTTATCTAAGTTCTTAGAGTTTAAAATAAGTTGTGGAGCCCAAAGAAAATCTGAAAGGTGCTTAAGCTTTAAGCATTTGTCACCATGAAACTCTTTAAAGGGTTTCTACTGTGGAATTTATAATGCTCTTTTCCTAATATGTTTTTCCCACTGGCCTTCAGTAGCGTTTGCTACATTGCAGTTCATTTCTATTACTGGTCAATAAAAAAACTTATATTAAGGTTTACATAAGAGGAAAATAAATAATCTCCCAGACTTTGATTTTCTTAATATAAAATTCTAAATTTGTATTACAGAATTTTAGAAATCCAAAGCACAAGATTTAAACTTTTCTAATATATATCAGGACTTTTAAATAAAAATCATAAAATATTACTTTTATACTGAATGTTCATTTTTATTTTTAAAGGTTTATTTATTTATGCATACAAGAGTTTGGGTATAGGCCAGAGTCATGGGAGGTGAGGGGATTCACCAGAGCCAGAGTGGGGAGCAGAACAGGCAGATTGACTGTAACACACTACTGAGGGGAGGAACAGGCAAGACAGGAGAGGTCTGCTACACCATGTAGGTCCCCTCCCTGGCGGGGGATTGAACTTGCACTGCTGTGCTGCAGATGCTTCACAGTGTGTGACTAAACCCACTGCACCACCAGGGAGGCGCCTGTATGTTTATTTTTATAATAAAACAGTGATTATAATTTTCCAAACAGGTATATTATTTATGTTTTTATTTTTTTTTTAAGATTTATTTGTGCATACAGGAGCTGGGGTGCAGGCTTGAAGTGCGGGGGGAAAGAGGATTCACCAGAGACAGAGTGGGGAGCAGAACAAGAGATCTACTGAAATCCACTGCTGAGGGGAGCAGCAGTTGAGGAGGCAGTAGAAGGCTGCTGTGCTATGTGGGTTAGGTCCCTGGCCAGGGATCAAACTCATGCTGCAGTGGCTGTTGATAGTGTCATAGTGCTGAGACTTAGCCTTTTGTCCCACCAGGGAATTTTTTTTTAAGATTTATTTATTATTTATGCATGCAAGAACAGGGGTACAGGCCCTGCATCATGTAGGTCACCTCCCTAGCTGGAGATCAAACTCCCGTTGCAGTGGCTTCTAATAGCTTCATAGTGCAATGCTTAAGCTCTTGTGCCACCAGGGAGGCCCAGCCTCATGGGACTTTGAGGAGGGTGAGGAAAACCAAGCTAAGCTGACCCCTACCACACACACACACACACACACACACACACATCAAACAAAAATATTAAGAACATGAATAAATCTCATGCTATAATCTTATTTAATGGGAAGGGAGGGGTCCAATGGTAATTCTGGTCTATGAGTAGTAAATTGTTTGAAGAGGCCTTTTTAGTATCCTGGACACAGATTTCACCTCAAATTATAATTTGCAGGTGAAAAAAGAGAGAATTTCTAAGATCTCTGATCTCATTACTAATGAGAATGAGCAAGATGTGGGAGGAAAAGTTGTCCCAAAGATCAATGATAAGAACTTTCTGTTCCAACTTCTATGTGTGGAGACTTGATAGAGGCTATGCTTCGACTTCCAACCACTTTGATAACAACATGTCAACATAAGCAGCAGTCCCTTTTATATTTTATTATAAAGATGCAACAGTCATATCTTCTGTTTGTGTATTTTATGAACAGTTTATTGACATTGTTTGTGGACCACAAATTTGAAAATCCACCAACTTGCTAAAATGTTCTGCAATTGCAGTTGATATTTATGGATACTTATTTGGTTAGTTATTAACATGCACAGAGTGGCAAAAACAAAACAACAACAACAAAAAAACAACAAAACAATGCATGTGTCCCAGCTGAAGATAAGCAAGTCTCCTATTTAACTTCATAATCCAAGTAAGGGTTCTTTTTAGGTCTATGTAGTGCTACATTTTTCACATTGTTGGGCACCACAGCTATTAGAATGCATGCTTGTGAATCCAGATCCAGGCGTGTATGCTGGTTGAGGAATAACAACTGCCATAGCAAAACTGAGCACAAGCAAGCATAGATTTAATGAAACAAGAGGAAAGAGTTCCTGACAGTGGGTAAAAAGCATGGTGACCTAACAGGCCTTTTAGGATTAGTAGATCCACAAAGACCTGTACCCTGAAAACTAATAGTATTGAGAGAGAGATTAAAGAAGATACATAGAGATGGGTAGCTATTCCATGTTCATAGACTGGAAGCATGAACATCATTAATATGGGTGTATTTCTTAATCGATATATAGATTCAATGCGATTCCTTTCAAAATTCTAATAGCATTTTTTAAAAAGATTTTATTTTATTTATGCACACAGGAGTTGGTACAGGCTAGAGGTACAGGGGGGTGAGAAGGTGGGGGGCAGGCTAGAGGAGTCACCAGAGACAGAATGGGGAGCAGAACAGGCAGATCTACTGAACACACAGCTGAGGGGAGCAGCGGGTGAAGCAGGAAAGGTCTGCCACACCATGTGGGTCCTCTCCCTGCCCAGGTATTGAACTCGCACTGCAGTGGCTGCGGAAGCCCCACAGTGCGGCGCTCAATCCCTTGAGCCACGAGAGAGTCCCAATTATAATAACATTTTTAACAGAAATGAAAAAAATAAATGAGTTTTACTTGGAACTATGAAAGACCTTGAATGGTAAAAACAACCCTCAGATAAATGAATAAAAATGGAGGTATTAGACTCAGTGATTTCAAACAGTACTACAAAGAAACAGCAATTAAAACAGCATGATATTGGGGGAAATGACAAATAGACTATGGAGGAGAATTAAGATCACAGACACAATCCCACATATATGAACAACAAATTTATAAGAAGCCAAGAGCATATTGTGGAGAAAATAAAATCTCTTCAATAGATGGTGTGGGGAAAATTGAATAGACACATGCAAAATAATGTAACTAGATCAATATCTAGAACTATGCATAGAAATTAATTGAAAATGATTAAATACTTGGCTATGGGGCCTCCCTGGCAGTACAAGAGGTTAAATCTCAGCATTATGAAGTTATCAGCAGCCACTGCAACATGAGTTTGATCCCTGGCCAGGGAGCTAACCCATATAGTAAAGCAGACCTCTCCTGTCTCACTTACTGTTTCCTCAGCAGTGTATTTCAGGAAATCCAACTGTTCTACTCCCCACTTTGTCTCTGGTGAATCCTCTCACCCTACCCCCAATCTCTTGTATGCATAAATAAATAACATAATTCTTAAAAAAAAAAAAAAAGACCTGGATCTAAGACCTGAAACCATAAAATATTATGAGGAAAAGTATCTCCAAAAGAGGTAAGGCTGGGCCTCCCTGGTGGCCCAGGGGTTAATATCTGAGCACTACCTAGCTATCAGCTGCCTGCTGCTCTCTCCAGCAGCTCCCCTCAGTAGATACACCTACTCTGTTCCCCACTCTCTCTGGTGAATCCTCTCACTGGCCTACACCCCATTTCTTCTATTCATAAACAAATAAAAATAAAATTTTCAAAAATAAAAATGAGGTAAGGCTATTCTTTATGTATTATGTTACATATTTCCAAAGACTAGAAAAGTGAAAGATTATATAAATTGATTCATTTTTAGCAGACTTACAGATAGATCTAGGTTATCAAAGTAAACTACTGATCTAATATCTGAAGACTATGAGAAAAAAGCAAAATACCTTCATATTTGTACATATATTACTTTCTTATATTTCCAGGTGATTGGCCTCCTCAAAATGTTCAGAAGGCTTTCTAAAGACATGCCATTTTGACATGTCAACTATTTTCAGTTGAGGACAATTGAGACAGAAACAGCTAATGAGAAACTACCACTCATTTAATTACTTAGAAGAATAAATATTGGAGATATTACCTAGACATATCCTTTCTATTATGACAGGAAATCCATCTAATTCCAGAACATATGGTCATTGTCATACCAACCACCTCATCATTCAAGTTTCCTTTCCCTCTCCTTGAAAACCCAAGCACCTATTTCATTTCTTAATTCAGTACACGTACTGCTATTTTGTCCCATTCACTTTAGAATCCTCATCTGTGTGGATTCTACACAGGTATGCAATTAAATGGGTTCTACTAATCTAATCTTGCGTTAACATGATTGCTTACCCAAGCCTAAGAATCCAGAGCAACAGGGAAAGTTTTCTCCCCTCCCTGACACAGACATATCTATATTTATAAGCAAAATTAATATGCACACACAACAGAGAGAGATAGAAAGACAGACCCAATACCAGAATCAATGGCCAATTAATTAAAAATAACAAAAATCAAAGGACATTAGCTGGAGCAATAACACATTTAAATTGTATTCATTATTCATTATTGTGAAAATTTCCTCAATAACAGGATCTTTGCTTTTTATATTTTTGGGCTCCAACTAAATGAACTTGTATTCTAAAGATTCAGTCTTTTGGTAAAAATGATTTGCTAATAATAATGAACTAGACAACAGAGCAATCGGGGCCTCCCTGGCGGCATAAAGAGTTCAGGTGCAGCACTACGAAGCTATCCACAGGCACTGCAGCAGTTTGATCCCCTGCCCTGGAGGTGACTAGCAGAGCAGACCTCTTCTGCCCGCCTGCTGCTCCCCTCAGCAGTTTGTTTCAGTTGATCCACCTGTTCTGTTCCCCGCTCTGTCTCTGGTGAATCCTCTCACCCCCGCACCTCTGGCCTGTCCCCCAGTTCTTGTGTGCATAAATAAATAAATCTTTTAAAAAATACAGAGCAATCGAATAACTTATAATTATTTAAAAATGCAGTTTCCCATTGTTTATGATGAGATATCATTTACCACTTACTTTTCTTTCCATGAAGTGAACTCTATTTTTTGTTTTCATATCTTAAAGATTAATAACAAAGTACAAAATATTTGACACCAAATGAAGATTATTACAAATGATTGGAAACTTATGGGATATTATAGAACACATCAACTAGTATGTGAAACTCAATGTCTCAATTCAGTGTCACAGACACTGCCATTATGTAACTTAACTTACATATTATATATATATTATATTTAAATAAACTATGTTACCTTTCAAATTATTCAAGTCATATAAACTAGTAAAATATGTCAAATATCACAACGGGACATTCTAACTCTAATTTGTTTTTCAATGGAAGTACAATTTTTTTGTTTATTTTACAATGTGAAAGTATATCTTGATCTTGAATTTATGTCCAAGCATGCACCAAGGCACTAATTTTTCCCAAGCATCAGGAGTGTACTACTTCTATTCATGAAGTGTGATTTTATACATTGTAATATGCATTCTTTTCACTGGTCATGGAGAATAAATCCTTATAATTGTTTACCATTAAATTATAAGTCGTCTTTTTGTGTACTCTATTCAACTTTATTTATTTTTTTTTAAAGATTTATTTATTTATGCATACAAGCACTGGGGTACAGGCCAGAGGTGTGGGGGGTGAGAGGATTCACCACAGAGAGCTGGGAGCAGAACAGGCAGATCAACCAAGCACACTGCTGAGGGGAGCAGCGGGTACAGCAGGAGAGGTCTGCTGCGCCATGTGGGTCCCCTCCCTGGCTGGCAGCAGGGATCGAACTCGTGCTGCAGTGGCTGCGGTATACTTCATAGGTTGTTGCTTAACCCACTGCGCCACCAGGGAGGCCCCTCTATTCAACTTTAATATAGATTTTCCTGAACAGTTTTGAGTTTGCAAAGAATAAAATACAATAACAAAATTTAGCTGCAATACATTCCCTTTTAAAGCAATGCATTCCTTTTTAGAGCAATGCAGATTTCTCCCCATTTTCAAAAGAAAATTTAATTATGCTTTCATCAACTTCATTATATGTTTATTCAGAGCCACTATTTCACTATACATATTCTAATAGGTTTTCCAGTGAGTTTGTTTAATTGGAATTAGCATAATTATATCAAAGCTTCTATCAACTTTGTTTCCTCCTTTTCTGTAGCTGAAAGGTCAGAATGATTTTAATTAATTTGTGATCATTGTCAGCAGCTAAGATTTATAGAGTCAGATGTAAGAGTACTGAAGAGTCATTGACAGATAAAATAGTGACTAATAAATTCATTTTCCAAACAGGGCACTTTTTTTTTTCAATATATATTTTAGCTGAAGCTAGGTCTCATGTTTTCTTTCAGAAAATAATGAAAATATGCATTTTCTCTTATTTTAATTCTTATTGTTTCTGTATTGCAAATATTCATTGTTTTCATATTTAAGGTTACTTTTCTAATTTTGTGACACTCTTTTTCAGTACAAGTGTTATGGATAAACAAGCAATTGTTTACTCCTGTGATTGGTATTTAAGTCTTTGATTCATGGAAATAAATAAATATAGAATAAAGAAATTTGGAGACTATAAGAAAAGACTAATGGCTTTCTAGAGTTTGTACTCTTTGAATTCCATCTCAAGAAATTCATCCTTCCATGGGAACATATCTTTCAAACTGTAAATATTTTGTGATTGTCAACATTTTGATTATTCAACCTGCTAACATTGTTGCAAATATTTTAAAGAAATTTTAACACAAAGATGAAATCACCGTTTTTTTTTAAAGGTTTGTTTATTTATGCATACAAGAACTGGGATACAGGCCAGAGGTGTGTAGTATGAGAGGATTCACCAGAGACAGAGTGGGGAGCAGAACAGGCGGATCTACTGAAATATACTGCTGAACGGAGCAGCAGGCCGAGACAGGAGCGGTCTGCTGCACTATGTGGGTCACCTCCCTGGCCAGGAATCCACTGGTACTGCAGTGGCTGTGGATGCTTCATAGTGCGGTGCTTAACCCCTTTTGCCACCAGGGAGGGCCCTGAGATCACTGTTTTTAACACAAAGCTGGAATTAACAAAATTAAAGAAACACATTATGCAAATAGAGTTCACAAAAAACTCAATATTTAGTTAATATTTCTCACCTAAGTTTTTTTAAGTTTTGAACAATGATAATTCTATTCTCTAATTGCTAAGTTCTCATTCACTAATAGAGTTCAATGAATAAAAACACAAGTGATCAACCCATCCACCCTGTTTGAAACTTCAAAGATAATCAAACTGGGCCTCCATGGTGGCCCAAAGGGTTAAGTCTCAGAATTATGAAGCTATCCTCAGCCACTGTAGCATGAGTTCTATCCCACTGCAGCACAAGTTCGATCCCAGGCCGGGGAGTTGACCTTGGCACAGCAAACTTCTCCTGTCTCACCCACTGCTCCCCTCAGCAGTGTATTTCAGTAAGTCTGCCCGTTCTGTCCCCACTCTGTCTATGGTGAATCCTCTCACCTCTCATCTTTGGCCGACAACCCAGCTCTTATATGCATAAATAAATAAAATAAATATTTTTTTTTTTAAATAAAGATAATCAAACCACTGCCCTTATGCCACATTATTATACAGTTGATCCTGGGTTTGAACTGCATTGTTCATCTTAAATGCAGAATTTTTTCAACACATCTATAATTCATATTATAATTAGATTGCTCCTCTTTTGTTATCAACACATGCTTGTAATACCTGAAAATAAGCACACATTTCTCTTCAACATTATTTTTCCATTTTTTAAGTCTAGTGTTAGCAATTCATATAACATCTATAGAAGTTTGCATCATATCACACCATAGTGATGTAGTTACTGACAGATGATTCATTTTATAAACAGACTACATAAACATATGGTATTGATAAATATAGTTAGTGCCATAAATACAATTTCTCTTCCTTATGAATTTCTTAATAACATTTTGTTCTTTCCAGTTTACATTTGTATAAGTATAGGTTCCCATATAAGAGTGCTCTAAGATTCTCAGAACTGGTCTCCTCAAGAGGCTTGCACGGTATTTAGGGTTACAGCAATGAAATCCCATGAGAATGAGGATAAGCCTTTTTCCTTAACTAAGTCCTTCACTCTTCCCTAATTGAAGAAGAGATCACATCCTAACCTTCTGCCCTTTTCCCAATCAAAGAAGAAATCACTGCTCCTGCTTCTACAGCCTAGAAGAATGTATGTTGTGGGTCTCATTTAGATCCAGGTTTATCTGTGAACATCTCTTTTAAGAGTCTCAGTATTACTCTCAGAGTAAAGGTAAAGTAACTTCATCTTTTCTGGAATGTGAAGTCCCCTCAACCCCTCAGGACTTTAAAGGAGAATAAATATACCCTGTCTGAACCATTAGTCTTAAGAATTTATGACCATGTAACTTCTCTATATGTATGTTATTAAATTCATTTATTCTATGCTAATTCATCTGTCATTCTTGATTACTGATCCAGCCCAAGAAGAACCAGAGGGGCACAGGATGATTTCTTTGTGTCCCACAAAACATAAGAATGCAATATATAATACATCTGCTATACAAAAATGTGTCCATAAAATGCTTATGTTATTAGTAAAGCTCAGGTCAACAGCCAGCTATTAGCAATTAAGTTTGGGGAGATTTTCAGATATGTGAGGGATCAATGTTTTAAATCCTAAGTTGCTCAAATGCCAACTATCCTCACAAAGGGTTTGATAGGTGTGTGTGTATTATTATTTATCACTGTGGGTTTCATTTAGATCTAGATTTATCAGCTGCATTGTGGCTGCTATAAAAGTAGCACAAACTGGGTTACTTAAAAAAAAATTGTCAAACAGTTTTGAGGCTAGAAATCTGAAATCAGGGTGTCAGCAGAATGAATTTCTTCTGAGGCTTATGAGGAAGTCTCTGTTTCATGTCTTTCCCCTAGGTTTTCAGTCTCCTGGCATTTTTGTTAGAAGAGATGGCACTGAAGACCTCAGCCAGTGAGTGATGAACTCTGCCCCACCTTCTCCACTCCTCTGACATTAAACTACAACTCCTGGCATGCCATCAACTGGATTTCCAGATTGGGGATTTTCTGGGAAGAAGGGAGAGTTGAGATGGGCATGTGGAAGGAACAGAACATATGCAGACAGGCTACTTCTTGACTTTTTCTGTGGCATTAGTGTTTTGGCAGGTAGGCCCTTTAGAGATTATGACAGCTGGTTTCATATTCTGTAGTGCATTTTGACTCTCCTTTGTCCCAGGTTTCTGGGATTTGCCTACAATGTTGTTTGTTATTCTTGCCTGGGTGTATCTTGGACTTGTTCTCCAGGCAGTTTTGCCTTCAGGCTTTACTTACCCTTCCTGAACACAGTCTATTTGGCTGGGCATCTGCCTGTGAAAGGACAGGTGATTCAGAGTTTGATCAGGTGTCTGTATTTCTCTCCCTTTGAACTTTCTTTGACTCTTTCACCAATTAAAAATCTTTGAGGATACAGGAATTTGATTACATTGCTTTGATGTGTGGTGGTGACATAAATCCTTAGAATGGGCAACATAATTTTTTTTTCAACTACCAGTTTGAGTACCTGAGCACCCCATCAATTTTATCTGGGATCATTTTTGTTTCCCTGACTAGGATTGAGCCTCCCAGTAGCATAATGAGGAGGTGTTAGGCCATCTTTATTTGCTAAATGGTTTACCTAAAAGAAAAGTTAATTTTCTAGTATCTTTATGAAATAAGGTAGTCCTATGTAGGGTCAGAAAACAATCAGGTCTTCCACCCTCCCACCATTGATGATGGACACCTGCGGTGCTGCGAGCATTCCAGGGTGGACATGTGCAAGTGAGCGCACCTGAGTTTGACATGGGCATAAATGGGTGGCATCATAAGGATGCCAGGACTGACAGTACCAACCAACAGACCAAAGAGCAGCAGCAGCAAAGCAGCCGAGAGGTGAGATGTGCCAGGGGCTGGGAGGCCTGCCAGCCTCCTTGCCCCCCGGCACCCATGCCTGCCATGTACCTGGCCACCTCTACTAAATAAAGCATAAAAGCCATCAAGGGCTCCAAGACTCTTTCTTTCACCAGTCTGCCCAGAACCATCCCGAACTTTGCTCCTGTGCTGCCCTTTCCTGCCGCTACATCCTACAACTACAGTTTTACAATTTTGGTGTCCAGAAAATATTAGGCCTACCTTCTTGGAGACAAGGAAATAGTGGTCTATTTTCTTGAAAGTTACATTTCAAATGTCTGTCTCCCATGTCCTTTAGTGAGATAGTCCTGAGATGCAAAAGTGGCAGAGTAGCTCATAGATCATTTACATTTCAAATGTGCAGACAAAGAATATACAATTACAAATTTTCTACAGGAAATGTTCTAAGGAAAAGGAAATCGGGCTAAAGGGTTAAACAAGGCTGCCTTGGCCACTTATATTGTATTAGTTGTATAACTTCTAACAAAAAACGTTAAGTTCATTGGAGGGAAGGGTTTTATCTGTCTTGCACATATTTTAATTCAGAAGACATAGCACAGTGTATGGTTAAAAACAAACATCACCACTGAATAAATATATATAAAATAATGATTTCTTGCAATAAATTTCCTGTTCATATTCAAACACACAAAAGGAAGATTTCTAGGTATTTAGAGTAAAAGAACGGTTCTGGCTCTTGATTAGTTTGTATTTCTCTTATATTAGTATTATAGAGGTTCTCATATATCTTCATGAGCTCACTTTCTTAAAGATCATTTCCTACCAGAGAAGACTTACCCTCTGCCTCTGTATTTAAATAGAAGGATTTAAGCAAACTTTGTAGGTTGAGTCACTCTATTCTGTGCTGCAGAATGTCTTAACACCAGTTTTCTGCCTAGGGACATTTTCTTGTTTGACTTACTTTATTTGTTGGCTACCACAAATAATATATATAAACTAAGCATTTTGTGCACTTAAGACCATTTTTTTTTTCTCTCTGTGATGTGTAGTGGTATGATTTTTTTTTTAACCTTTTTCTTATCAGTCTAGCTGGAAATGGATTTTTCCTCTTGAAAATAAGGAGTTAATACTTCTTGTGTTGGCATCCAGAGGTGCTCCTGTAGTATTTTCTTTGTTATCCCTTTATATCTGTATCACCAGGGTTGCAAGCACTTACTTGCAAATTCAATATGTAATTGCTCCAAGGGTTCTTTTATGTACAACATCTAAGAGAAATTATGACTTATTTCTCTTATGCAGGACTTGCAATGCTGTATGTATTAATTTCAAAATCTGTTTCTTTTAAAGCTTCTAAATAAATGAAATTATTGTTTTTTGTCATTTTTTTTCTTTAGAAATTGTGCCATACTTTACAACCTGACTTCATTCCTTCTTCTATCTGTTCCTTTCCACACCAAGTACAAACCACACCCAAAATAACGAATGCCAGCTACCAGTCTAGGAATTGAATTTGCAAAACAGAAAATAAAAAATTAATTTTTCTCATTGACAAAAGTGACTCTTTACTTCTTTTTTTTTTTTTAAACTTGATTTTTGCATCCATTTGATTGCACTATCTGGCTCATGTTTGGAACTAAGTCTTCTTGCTGTTATTTTTTTGTTATGCTGTTAGGTATGTGGCTGTTGTAGCTAAGATCAGGGAAAATGTGTGAGAACATGGAAAGCAATGATTACATTCCAGTAAAACAGAAGTTATAGGTAAACTACAAAAAAGGGAAAAGAAAATACTTACTTTCAATTCCAATCTCTGCTGCTCAACCAAGCAGACCGAAAGTAACCGCTGGCTATGAAAGCAGCCTCTAGCTAGCTCATTGTGAGGTTCCAAAGGGGAATCATCCTTTTGAAAAAAGTAGGAAATAAGAAAAATTGTTTTGAGGGCTTGGAAAGGAGAAGCAATGATATAACTATCAGTTGTTATATACATATATATATCAATTGTATATATATGTATATATGAATTGTTATATAATAAAAATTACTTTTAAAGAGACAAGCAAGTCATAATATTTTTTGAGCCTGACTACTTATTGGTTGACTGAAAGTGCAGTAGTAAATATGTAAAATAATAAAATCACACAATATTTCTATATTATAATTTTATAGGATTTAAAAGAACTATCAAATAAAAATAATGGAAAAAATAAAAGCTCTCATAAACACAATGATTTTTCTTTCTATAGTTCTCTGCATGAGTTATAGCAAATCTTTTGCTAGACATTTTTCATTCTTAACATAATTCATTACCTTTTCTATGTTGGCTTTTCTAACCCTAAAAAGCAAATTCCCAACAGACCTTGACACATTTTCACATTAATTTAAGGGGGATAAATGCTCCAGCATGCACACTGATGGAAATTAATTTCATCTAAATGCTCTTAGGCTAGCAGCCTGGAAATGTAAATACTTCTACTGTAAATTTTGTTGCCAAAGGTTTTTCATGACTAGCGGGAGCTCTGACCAGATTGTGAGACAGCATCAAAGTCCTTAATGAAAACAAAACAAAACAAAACCAGTAACCTGCTTTCTTTATTAAATTATCCATGAGTATCAGATGCATCATTGTATTAACAGGAAATCTATGCACTTTCCATAAAGGTTTCCTTTCTAACTTTGTACTAATGTCAAGTGATAGAAAGATGATCACATTTGATAAGTTAGACTAAGGCCCAGAATGAGGTCTATAAATGATGATGAGTTCTGTGAACCAGCTGGGAAGTCACAGCGACAGCTAAATTTGAAACACCCCGTTAGTGCCACAGGCAAAACAGAACAAAAGTTAGATATTTTTTTTTTTACCCAAAACTATAATGCCTTTTAAAAAAATTGTGTTGTTTTATATAAAAGTAACAGGATTCACAACACTGCAAAGAATTAATCAGTATAGGTTCACACCTATTCAGATGACAATTACAACAAATCCACTACCTAAACACCCATAATTCTCTACCATAAATTACTGCCACCTTGTTTGTTTTCCAGTTCTCTCTCTGTCCCATTGGTGGCCTCAATGGTTAAATTTTGGATTTGGTTTAATTTAGTCTGTTCCCTTAATTGTTTTTTATATTCCACAGTCTGACTTATTTCACAAATAAGTGAAAAGCAACAGATTTTTAATATATAAACTTTTTGTAACTGACTACATACCTATATACTATAATTTGATTTTTAATGTGTACTATGATACCTAATTTATTTTATTGACATATAGCTACACAAAATAATATACACCATTTTTCCTGAGCATTCTGATGAGTTTTGGCAAGTGCATGCCCTTCATGCGGCCAACACCTCAATAATTTCAAACATATCCATGAATCCCAAAACTTCCATTATGCCAAAGTGCAGTCAATTCCATCCCCAATAGCTCAGTTCAGGCAACTGCTTATCTGTTTTCTGCCACTATTGATTTCCCTTTTTGAGCATTTTCCTCTTTTATGGCATTTGATATTAATGGAAGGTGACCATGAATTTCTTTCAATCTGGCTTCTTATAACCATCACCATGTTTTGGAGAATCATAAAAAATATTTTATGAGTCATAAAAATATTGTGCATATTTTTACTGATATCCATTTTTCCATCATTTTAATACACAATGATGTAGTAAATCATGCATTCACCTGGTGATGGACATTTGTATATGATTCTCAGTTTTAGATTAATATGAATAAAGCTGTTATGAGCATATGTATATGGGTTTTAGAGTGGACATTTTAGTGTAATATATAATTTAAATGTTTACACAGTCTTGAATTTACCAGGTAGAATTATGATAAACATTTCGTTCTGGAATCACTATGGAGCAGCTGCTGACCTGACATAACCAGCAACCATGAGCATGTTAATATTCATTTCCTGGGCCTTCCTGGTGGCGCAGTGGGTTGGGCAGTGCACTATGGGGCAAACCGCGGCCACTGAAGCACGAGTTCGATCCCTGCTGCCAGCCAGGGAGGGGACCCATATGGCGCACCAAACCTCTCCTGCTGTGCCCGCTGCTCCCCTCAGCAGTGTGCTTCTGTTGATCTGCCTGTTCTGCTCCCCACTCTCTGTGTTGAATTCTCTCACCCCCCACACCTCTGGCCTGTACCCCAGTGCTTGTATGCATAAATAAATAAATCTTAAAAAAAAATTAATTTCCTAAAAACAAGAACATCCTCTTATATCACTAAAATCAGTTAGCAAAACAAAATCAACAATTGTGCATTATAAATAGATATAATTTTATGATCCCCATTAGAGTTTTCTCAATTCTTCTAAAATATTCTGTTTGTAAAAAAGATTTACTTATTTGTGCATACACCTCTGGATTGTAGGCCAGAGGTGCAGGGTGTGAGAGAATTCACTAGAGACAGAGTGGGAAACAGATCAGGCAGATGTACTGAAATACACTGCTGAGGAGAGCAGTGGGTGAGACAGGAGAGGTTTGCTGCACCATGTATAGATCCCTAGAAGGGGATCAAACTCAGACTGTTGTGGTGATATGAACTACAAGGCCACCAGGAAGGTTCTTAAAATAGTCTTTTTAGAAAAAACATCAGTAAGTTATCTCATATTCAATTGTCATATATTCTTAATCTGTTTACTTCTGGACATCTTCCTTCCTCTATACTTGACATTCATGACCTTGACATATTTTGAAGGCCATATACTGGTTATTTATAGATTATCACTTTTTAAAGTGTCTCTTCTTTATTAGATTCAGGTTACTTATGCATCAATGAATAAGGAATCACAGAAATAATAGTGTTCTCATAATACCATATTAAGTGGTATATGGTTCAGCTATCCCAACACAAATGACATAGTCTTTGATTATTTATGGTAATGATCATTAATTATTGCAGTGATCTTTGATGATTAAAATCATATCTGCCACTATTCTCCATTATGTAACTACTCTCCCACTCTCTGAAATTAACATATATTTGAGAGAGTGATATTTGAAAAACTGTATATATATATATATATATACTCCATGCCTCATAATTCTTTACATTTATTTGTTGATTGAAAGATTAAAATATACTAATTATGTCCTGCTTTATTCATTGAGTAATACATAATATTAACAGTATTTATTTTGATGCTGAAATTGTTCAGGACGTTTCCTGCCAAATTCTCCCTTTGAAGACTACTTCTGCAGAGTATAGCTATGCTCCAATCATCCTTTCAACACATCCTTGTGTCTGACAACAATCTATTCTGAGCTCACCATTCTCTCCTCACAACAAGCGTTTAATGAACCAGTTAGTTGTGCAAGAAACGCTGGTCTCATAAGGCATACAGTAAAACTCAGAACAAGAGATTAATGTTAAATGTTAAAATGATCTTGCTCATGTAACTAATATTAATATTTAGACTCCTCAACATTAGACATATGTATCAAATGTTATAATTACCATTTTCTAGAGAAGGTTGTTGTGTTTTCTTTTTTTTTCCCTTGGCTGAAATTTAAGGCAGGGTTGAGGAGTGGACTACAAGCCTGGACATGTTCTGGTGTTTACATGAAACGAGGGATGCAACCACATTTTTATCAAGTTGAAAGTGAAAAGAAATACCTTAAGATACCACAAGATTTTTTTTTCTTTTGCATTAGTTCTAAAGAGACAAATAACTCATTTGTTTTTCTAAAGTCATTCATTTTAATTACCTGCTTACTTGGTTTTCTTAAACTCTGAGTAAGAAAGTGGGTATGACCTGTGAAAATTGAAAACAAAAAACAAAACCAACACAACACAAAACTCTAAAGGGCATAAGATGAAGAAAGGAAACAACTTTTACAAATAGAGAAGTAATTTATGTTATAGCTAAAATATTCACTTTCTTTGTCAAAGAGTCTAGTAAAGTACTTGATATTCAACTTAGTGAATAGGGTTTGTTGATTCCTCACTTGAGAAATGTGATGTTATCTATTAAAATGTTAAAACTAGGCCTGAAATATTCCCAAATTTTATATGTATTTCTATAAAGTAACATTATAAAAATTATATAGACTTATATGATTTATACAATTATGTATTCACATATATGTATATGTATATATTCTTTATACCCCAAATAGTTCATACTACCTGACTTTTTTTTTAATATAATGGACTCAACTTATGAGTTTTCCTTCTTTTGAAAGACTAACAAAACATTTTCAAATGTACCTCAACCTTCAAGGTTACCATTTATGTTATAAAATTTTTACATTGGGGAGATTAATATAAGAAAAATTTACAATGCATTTTGGTTCTAAAGTTTCCAGAAAAACATCTCTTAAGTTTGTGTATTATTTTAATTTCAATTTGAAGTATGCTTAAATAATACATTATCATTTGAGTCCAAAGTCACATGGAACTGTGTCCTCCCTGGTGGCGCAAGGGGTTAAGCACCACAGAATGAAGAACCCACAGCCAGTGCAGCATAAGTCCAATCCCCTAGCCAGGGAGGGGACTCACATGGCCCAGCAGACCTCTCCTGCCTCTCCCGTTCCTCCTCTCAGCTGTGTATTTCAGTCAGTCTGCCTGTTCTGTGCCCCATTCTGTCTCTGGTGAATCCTCTCACCACCCTCCACAGCTCTGGCCTGTACCCCAGTTTTTGTATGCATAAATAAATAAATCTTAAAACAGAAACAAAGTCAGATAAAACTTGACCAAAATATTAAGTATTCAATAAATATTTACTCAGTTGACATTTATGGTCATTGTCAAAAAAAAATGCACAAATTATTTTAGAAACCTATACCTCTCACATTTTCCTTGAGAAGTTAATACAATTCTTAAAAAAAAAAACACATTTTAACTTATCAGAGTCACTTTATAATTGTTAGTTACAAAAGTTGAGTCTATTCTGACTCATTTTTATTGTACAACTTTTTAATAATAGCAAGTCTTTGCAAACATTTGTAGTTAGAGTTCATTGATTTTTATTGATTTTTAAATATTATATAAAATAGTCTGCATTATTCGTACACTATTTTAGTTATTTTGGAAATATCATTGTTTTTTTTAACACATTTCTGCAGACTCATACTGTAACATACAGCGTTATTAAAACTGTTTTTCAAGTGACTGAAAGTTGTTTACTATTGTCCATTATGATTCTCTCTATTTTGTTCTCCCCTTTTCCCTTCTCTTCTGGTAGTTTGTTACAGTTGCAATATTAGTGTTTGTTATTGTTTTGATTTTCTACATTCTACTTGTAAGTGAGATGATACAGCATTTGTCTTTCTCTTGAATTATCTCACATAATATAATCACTTACAGTTCCATCCAAAGTAGAATTTGTCTTTTTTATGGGCGAGTAGTATTCCACTGCATATATATATTTTATATATATATTTAATAGATATATATCATATATTCCTGATCTACTTATCTCTCTTTGGGGCACTTAGGTTTCTTTCATAGCTTGGTTACTATAAATAGTGAGGCAATGAACAAAGCAGACCATATGTCCCATTGAATTCATGTTTTTACATTCTTCAGGTAGATTTCTAGGAGTGAAATTACTGGATGAGAAGTTAGATCTAGTTTTAATAGTTTGAGAAACCTCCATACTATTTTCCATAGCAGCTGGGCCAGTCATCTCCATTTTGCGAAAATCTTTAGTTTAAAATAGGAAGCAGTTTCCAAATTCTTTTTTTAAAAATTATTTATTCATATAAGAGCTGGGTTATAGGCCAGAGGTGTGGTGAGAGGATTTATCAAAGATAGAGTGGGGAACAGAACAGGCAGATCAACTGAAATACACTGCTGAGGAGAGCAACAGGGAAGGCAGAGAGGTCTGCAGTGCCATGTGGGTCTCCTCCCTGGCCAGGGATCGAACTTGCTCTACAGTGGCTGCATAAGCCCCACAGTTTGACAGTCAACCCTTTGCTCCACCAGGGCCCCAGTTTCCAAATTATTAATTGAACTTCCATGAGTAACTTTACCAAGAAGAGTGACTTTAATTAATAACTGTTTTGAGAATAAAAATCTTGATATAGAGAGCTGACATGTTCTTAGTGTGTTTACACCTGGTTTCATAAATTTTAATACTATTGTAGCCAGGCACTCTGAATACAGAGCAGCATAGGGTTCTTAATCCATAGGCCAAAGGATTTCTTAGCTAGAATAACTTATCTAAGACAGATTTCTTCTCCTTGGTAATTTCTGATTATGATTCTGACTACTTGTGAATCATATATTAAATGGTTGGATTCCGTTTTGGGGTTAGGTTTCTTTCTTATGTTGATCTTAATGCAGAATATTTTATTTTATTCAACTGGCTAAAACCTGGGTAATCTGCTCCACCCCTTTAGTTAAACTCTGAAGTAATTTACCTAGCTATCCTGTGCTTAGCAGCTTACTACATGCAGAAAAGGCTTATATATACATAATGTGCTATAATATTGTAACATCTTTACAAATTTCTCAAGTGACTTTGCTCTACACTGTTTTATTTTTAAATATTTTTCTTTTTTCTTTCCAGAATGTTGTATTTTAAAATACAATAGTCTGTATTGTCTATAGTATGTAATATTTAAAGTAAACAAAATTTAAAAGGCTGTCTACCAAAATAAAATTTCTTTTTTTTTTTAAAGATTTATTTATTTATGCATACAAGAACTGGGGTACAGGCCAGAGATGTGGGGGGGTGAGAGGATTCACCACAGAGAGTGGGG
>JAGFMF010011445.1:4219551-4233232 GCA_019455555.1 Galemys pyrenaicus | reverse complement strand
CCCTGGCTGGCAGCAGGGATCGAACTCGTGCTGCAGTGGCTGCGGTTTGCTTCATAGTGCGTTGCTTAACCCACTGCGCCACCAGGGAGGCCCCAAAATAAAATTTCTTCACAGAATTATTAGAATATGGATATTAGTTACTCATCATTATTTTTATTAATTTTTTTTTATCTATCCATGCACACAAGAACCGGGGTACAGCCAGAGCTGTGGGGGTGGTAAGGGGATTCCCCAGAGACAGAGTGGGGAACAGAACAGGCAGATTCAATAAAACACACTACGGAGGGGAGTAGCGGCAGAATAAAGAGAGGTCCGCTATGCTACTTGGGTCACCTGTCTGGCCGGGGATCGAACTTCTGCTGCAGTGGCTGCAGATGCCCCATAGGGGGGTGCCCAACCCCTTGCGCCACCCCGGAGGCCATAATTTTAATTTATAATATTTGTCCTTTATATGTCTTTTTCTGGAGCTTTCTGCCTAAATAATACAATGTCTTTGAGCAACTCATTCTGGGAAGATGTCATTTTAGGTAACCAGTGGTCAATATTACTCTCTTCCTGGATTGAGAATTCCTTTTTTAAACTTTTGATACAACTGCATTATGTTTTTGCATAAATACCCCATTCCTGCTAGAGAAAAATTGTGAAATGAGATGTATTTAGATACTTCTTAAAAATTTAGAATTACCAGTTATTATTTGATATATTTATAACTGATGCTAATACTTACAATTATTTTACTTTACTATGTTATAAAAAAGAATATAATCCATAAATTTTAGAAATTCACAATTCTGTCATTGAACTCAACTTTCATTTTTGTTTGCTGTTATTGAGTAGATATTGGAATGTGCGATTGCATATTGAAGATTGTGTATACCCACACTTATTTGTGGAATAACTTCAAGCATTGAGTATATAGTAGATTTAGGAAAAGAACCAGGAAGAACATGGATTGGACTGATATTAAGTCTCTGTAATGTCATTTGCATTATATAAAAATGATTTCTTAGTACTTTAAAGTATCACCACAACTCTATATAAAAAAAATGTTAAATTTGATTGGGTAATTCTTGAATTCTAACTACTGATATCTGTTCCTTCTGACACTGATTTTAGGAACAAGAGTTATATACATGCTAGATAATTTTGGGTATCAATAAATTCATATCTTTTCTTCTTGCCTAAATATTTCTGCAAATAAATGCTGTCCATCTGTTCTTCAGGCTCATAGACAAGCTAACAGTGTTCATAATGGATTATGAATACATATCCTAGAAATAAGACTGGCTTGAGCAAACTTTAAAAGGAAATGAATATAAACTTAATGAGCATTTTAGTGTTAATTACTCTTATACTCTCAGAACCTGCATTTATCTCAAGGGTAATGTTTTCTCATATTACAGTATTTTATTCTTCAACTATCAACCCTTTTAATCTGACATATCTAATTCTTATCATGTCATCTAAGGAAGTGAACTTCCTTTCATTTTTCTGTCTTAAGGAGAACAGATGTTATTATTAAAACACAACTGTTTTCATTCACTGCTTCATAAAAGTTCACATTCTCACACACTGTTGACCGGCCTCATTCTGAAGTAATTTGAAGCAGGAGACCAACGTGTGTGTAATAATAAGCGAAGGGGAGAAATTCACTGTTAGCTGACACAGAGACTTTTCCACCCTCAGCATTAGCTATGTAATATAGTGGCTTAAGGGACAATGGATGTAGGGAGAATTGAGAGCAATCAGCTGGTTTTCATTCAGTGAGATGGAAGAGCCTGTCAAAGACACCAACAACTAATCAGTTGCTGACATTGACTGATGCTTTTGCCTGCATTCAAATCTATCATAGTGACCAAGTAATGTCTCCCGTTTACCCAGTGGATGGATAAACTGGAACTAATATATGGCTTCTAAGCAAATAGATCATTAATTCTGCTTAATATGTGGGGGCTAAACCTTAAATCTTCTTCCAAACAGCAACCTTTCCTTTAAGAGAAAAGGGGGCTGGGGAAGCAAGTTATGGTTGACTAGGCAATAATGATATTTTTTACAAGCAACAAATTTGCTGTCTTAGATTTTATTTCAGCTTGCACTTTGCAACTGTCACTTGCTATTAAATCTATCAGGGAATTTATTAACATGTTAATTAAAATGGCTGAAGAAGATAATAATTGATGGACTGAAGGAGGCAGAAGATTGCTTTTTTACATTCCTTCCTGCAGTGAAAATGATTTCTCCATCTGACTTTTTGCTTTTTTTTCTTTTTCATGAGATGATTTAAAAAAAAAAAAAAAACTTGTAGTCATTGAGTTAATTGCATTTTATTATTACTTGACTTCTAATTAATTGCAGGGCATGCCATAGAATGGCTCTTAATGGCGTATAAATCCAATAGTTTTTACCAATCAGCTTCAAAGAAAGATGGTCTGAAACATGTATTGTCAAGAGATAATTTGAGGTATAATTAAAAGACATACCAAGGTCTGTAGTAAAGTAAATCAGATCTGACTAAGACAAGGAGAAAGAAGTATACTTTCAAAAGTGGCATAGCATTTCTCAGAGAATTTTGTTAATCATCAAACCTTTGGGGTTCAAGGTCAATAATATAATTTATTCATTTATACCTCTTCTCAGGTATGAAACTTATACGTGCTATAAGCCAATGTTAACACAATTAAAAAATAATTTATCCCTAAAATGTATTTAGAAAGTGACAAGAAAACTCAAATTAATTTATATTGTCAATAATAGTAAATGTAATTTCTGAAGTCCCTTTGTTCATTCACCTGTAATAATTATATAGCATATAAGATTCAAATTTCATGTTCTATATTTTATAAATAATTTATATAAAGAAACTAATGTTATATATAGGTATGCATATAGTGTGCTTGTGTGTATTTTAGTAAGTGTAGTACAGAAGATAAACTGTGAAATACTCAAATAGGAAAATCTAAGAAACTTACATAAAATAGTAAGACATTCTCTGTTTTAATAAATAATAGAAACTGGTTTCTTTAGGCAATGCTCTTTCTATGCAATAAATTATATTACTATCCCTTGTTGCACTCTTTTTATTTATGCTATGAAAGATGGGTAATTGAGTGTTCATGATACTACAACACTTTGTCACCAAAATGATTATTACAGAGTAAAAAAATCATCAATTATGTGAAAAGACCTAGGGATAACTAATTTTAAGAAAAAACAATCATTGACTCTACAAAATGAGAAATAACTGAGTCTTATCAAAAGCCAGTATCTCATAGAATTCTGCTCATTAGTCCTACTTTTATAGTTTTGTATACAATATGCCAAAAACCTTGGGATTATTGATTGGTATAATAATTAATATTAGAATGTTGATACTAATAAATATCAAACTTATTCAAGAAGATGAAGGAGACAAACATACAGTTAAGAACTATATATGAAGAGAGAATGAAACCTACCAGGTCAATATATCAAAATAAACTGATTCAAACTTAAGACAAAATGTATGGATTTTAAAAGATATTGAAAAATATAATGAAAACATGGTCATACTGCTGACTCTATTATAATTGAATAAAGGAATGTAAGTCATTCCATCACTAAAACACCTCTTACAAAATTTGTAAGGGGAGTTACATAAAGTAGATGTTTGGAATCTATCCTTGGAAAAGAATGTGAAAGACACACACACACACACACAAATGAATATTTACTGCAGCAAAATTGATAATAGATTAATTTTTACAGAAAGAATATATTAAATTCTAAAAAATAGGGTAAGAGTAAACAAACTATAAAAAATTCATAATACGGAATATTCTACAGTGGTTCAATTTGACATATATAGCTTAGAATGCTAACTTTAAAAAGAAAGCACTATATATTATAGTGATATATTGTGTATTAAGATATATTATGTGCTTGTATTTTTTTACAGATTTGGATGCATATATTTGAAATATTTAATTAAATACATATGAGAAGTATACTCTTTGAACTCTCAGTTATAAACTCAGGGGCCAAGTATTCAGACAACATTTTTATATATCTCTTGCTATCTATGTATTGTCACTTGATATCTGAAACTTAATATTGGTCTAATACAGTATCCTTCAGTATTTAAGCTTGCCATCCAAATGAAGATCATTGAAAGGTGGGAATACAAGCTGCTTTCTTTTTATATTCACCTAAATTTATAGTAAATTTTTGTTTACTGGTGGGGAAAATAATATATTTGAGAAAGAGAGGAAAAATAATTATGTAATAGATGACATCTTTTGACAATGTAATTTAACATGCCGTCAGCCTGTTCATGTTCTCTGTCGTCTGTTATCCCACCTCTGGGTTATTTCCAAATATCCTAAACCTGCATTTTGCCTATATCTACACCAGGCCTAAAATATCTATGATTTGTATAAGAATCAGCTTATTGTCCTATAAGCTGCAGTTGGGCTAAACAAAAAAGCATAAGAGATCATTATGATAAAAGGCATAGAATCTGAGAGATCTTTATGAATTATGCTGTTATTTGATAGACCCTTTCACTAAACAGTCATGGGAAAGTTTTGTAAGGTCTCAAAGACATTGATTCTGATTGAAATCTAAAAGCAACACAAGTGACCTAATGCTGAGACCCATTTGGAAAATACACATTTAAAAACCTCCTGTTTATTAGAATAAATGAATTAGATATATTTTATTCCTTTTGTCCTTTATGAAAATTGCTAACAAAAACAAAAAATGTTTCAGATAAGAAGTATTTTCTACTTAAAATTGTCAAGCTATCATTAGGAAAAGAAATGAGAGATACCTATTCAGATACGAGCAGTTCCATCTTTGGAACTTAGAGAAAAATCAATAATGTAAATTGAACAATGAAAAACAACCACAAAACAAATTATGTACTTAACTTAGTAAGTGCATAAGTTAGTAAGTACATATGGGCAAAGAACAAAAGGAACATCAAATTAATTTTAAGCCAATGAAGCACTTCATAATAATGGGTACAATTGGTAACGGAAGGCAATGGCATCATTTGTTCTGAGCACCCCTGCAGTCAAAATAAAGAAGAAAAAAAATCTATCAGCTGCCCGAGAAAACAAATCAGGACTTCAAGAGAAACACACTTTCCTGGTTACCAGTCTACTAGGGAATTATTTCTGGATGGGTCACTCACTATAAGTAGTGGTGAGGAATGTATGCCTCTGGGAACATGAATACACAGAGACGCAGAACATACAGGCCAGTATTTGTTGCACACATAATTCTGTGATCTCCTATGTGCACTCCCAATAGCTGAACCCCCAATAGCTGAACATTTTACTATATAAAGAAGATGAATATTTATGAAAACATATTTATTTGTACTACTCTTTATTGTAACTGAAATGATACTACGTTTTACTTATTTTTGCTTAGAATTGCTATCAGGGCCTTGTGATTGACTACAGAACATGTCTGGTATTTTACAAAGCTTGGGAAAATGTGGCCTCTGCTTGAGTCAAAGGCTGCTGCATATATGAGTGTCCCTGCCCTGGGGGTGCTGGGTAGGTAGAAAGGACCAAGGTGAATAGACGGAAAATATCAACATGGGGCTAGGGGATTCTGGAAAGGTAAGAAAGCAAGGTCAAAGGCATGCATTCTGCCAGACACACCTATGGTTCATACATGAAGGCAAGAGACCCAGACTTTGAACACTCTGTTCTTGTCCTCCAAGTAAGAAGCTTCTAGAAACCTAGGAGGTTTGCAGATGACTGGGCAGCTGAATCTGCCTTCAGTCTCCTTGCTGTTGTCTGGAGGAACATGCCAGGCATAAAGGCCCCTTGTCTAGTATCTCACGGAGGTGTTGTTGGTGTGGGCCAAAGGCTTGTGAAGAGCTGTTAATTGGATTCTGTCATCTCCTGTGCTGTTCATCCTGACCTTTGAACTGTTGCTGTGGGCATAGCTTTACCAGCCCCATCTGTGAGCCCTTCGTGCTGGGCTGCAGCCTTGACTTGGATCCCAGCAGCTTGCAGATTGCCACACCTAACCTTGAGAGGACTATTGTTTGGAAGTTCTGAACACAGTGGACTCTGGGGTGAGATAGTCGGGCATTTGTGGCCCTAGTAACTTTTTGTTTCTCCTTTTGTTCCATAAACTCCATTATTTTTGTTTCCTAAACTTGAGTGGCTTTACAATTGTGCGCGTGGGTGAAGAACTCATAAACCTGTCCTCTACTGGACACTGTCCTTGAGGGCTTTAGTAACCGCAGGACCCAGTATCAGAATAGGTCAATATTTTTATCCATCTAGTATAATAATTAACAATATGGAACTAGAGTCATACCATCTGACTTTGAATTATAGCTTTGACAAGTAATATCACCATGACACTGGAAAAAGTAATATTTTTAATTAGTTTCTTCTTTGTTGGGGATATTAATAAATTCTACCTCACAGGCTTTATTTTGTTATGTTCTATTAAGGAAAATAGTAAAATGCTAAAACAGTATCTGAAACATTTTAAATGTTTAATAAGTGAGAGGTTAACATAAGGATAATGTTTTATTATTTTAAATTATAATCTGCTAGTCCTAATAATATCTCTATAAAACATTCTGGGCAGAAGACAATCTTTTCATGTTCCCAAATAGGAAAATGAGAGCTCACATAATTATGTGTTGCTCAAAGTGACACTTGAGTTAATAACAGGAGGGTCAGTGGCAGCTCATGGTAGGCTTGTTCCTGGCGTCCTGAGGCTGTGGTTTTGCTTCCTGGCATCCTGAAGCTTGTGGTTTTGTGTTGGTTGTTACCAGCAAGAACCTACCAAAGTTGGTTTTTCCTGTGTTTCCGGGAGAAGCAATGGTGGTAGCAATCTACCCTGTCATAATTCTCACAGATAATATGTGTTACTCATTGTTCACTCGGGCTGGCTCCCCCTGCCAGTCCCACTGCCTTATTTTTAAAATATTTTCCTGAAGAAAGACCAGTCCCAGACAGAGAATTTCTTCACAACAGTGAGAAGGAAACAGTGGTCCTTTAAAGGTTACAGCTCTGGCATCCAGTCCAGTATGATTCCGAGAGTTCACCATTTCCACTTTCCTAGGTGTAAAGCAAGTTATATAAATAAGTATTTCACTCAGTCTGGCTACTCAATTCAGAGTCAGTTTTTGTTCTCTTCTTTAATTTTCTTGCGTATATAGCTGTTAGTGTAAGATCCCACTTTCTGACATAGTATTCAGAGTATGCTGTACATTTAATATATTCTGCATGAATACATGCATATTTGAACCAGCATGATGAACTTTGCAACTAAAACCTGCTGGTCTCAATTTCTATTTAGCACCAAATGGAACAAGACATAAAGAGGAAGGAATAGGGAGATGAATGTAGCACTTGAATCATTCTGGCTCTAAAGAGCCTTAACAAAGGTTGTTAACCTTTATTCCTGACTATTAAAATTGTCTTTGCCAAATGATTATTTTAGAAGCCTACTGGCAGGTGTATTGCTTCTAGCTCACTGATCCTGTAGGGAAACTCACTATCCCACAGCTGGCTTTGCTACTTGTACCATAGATTAAATTGCTTGGTTAGAGGGGAAATCAATTGCTATTTTTACAAAAACTTCACAAAATGCTTGCAATCTACAATCTAATCAAAATCTAAAAGCCCCTTGTAGATTAGTTTTATTGGTTCACTTTATACTGCAGAACTGATGACATTTCTCACAGAACCTGTACTGCTTCATTTCTTCCAACTACAAAACTTATTTTTCTGATAGTTACCAAGAGGAAATGAGTCCTTGAAAAGTTGTTCATCTCCAGGGCATTATTTTTACCCCTTTTTTAAATGTCAAATTATTTTCTCCTATATGCAACATTTGGTTTCTATTTCTTTGATCATCTACTCTAATTATTCATGTCAGCATACAGGAACAGCAAGTCACATAAGTGTAAGGATAATTGCCCTACCATTCTGGAAAAAACTTAAAAGGGCACTGAGCATATATTCAATAAATATTTATTCAATATCTACTTTGTATTAGACAAATGGACTATGAAAGCTGAAGGGAATAAAAGCTACCTCGTAGATGACCAACAATAGGCATTCAATCTAGTAGCTGTATTTTATCCAAATACATATTCTATATGTATAATAGCATATATGTATTAAAGGCATATATATATGTACATTATATAAAATGCATTTCCAGCTCATAAAATAGAGGTTCCCTCCACATCTTTCCCACATTCATGGATATCACTGATAGCCAAATTATTTGCGTTTCCTTTCTCCATCTCTCACTGACTTTTAAAATAATTAATGAGCTGTATTCCAACCACATGAAATTTTAGAAATGAGGTTGTGTTCATCAGTGTAAACATGGTTTGTTAAGCTCCAAGCCTTCTTAAAACAACCCCCTTTAAAACAACTTGGAACATTCAGCCTGTTGGCACATCATTACTGAGCAGAGCCAGATTTAATTTAGATACTTTTAAACTTGAGAGACTAGTAACTTTCTGCGACTGCATTTCAATGTCAGCACTTCAGGTCCAAATGATTAAATTATAAGCAATTGACGAAAGCACAAGAATTGCAATCTTCTATTTGAAATGTAAATATCTTTCTTTAGAATGGCTTCTTTCCATGACAGAAATAAACTTGGGACAAAGCTTTATGCCTGCATTACAAGGGAAGTACATTGTAAATGTTAATAAGACCTGATGTGATTAATTTCATGACAGTTTGCAAGCCACAACATTAAAAGGGTGACCAAAATAAAAATAACTAATGCATCAGAATGGAGACTAATGTCTCCTGTATAAATATCAAAATCTGAGAACACTTGTTCTAAATTAATGGGATTCCTGCTGAGTTATAATGCTGTGAGGTTCTAGGTTCTATTTAGAACCTGTTTCTTAATTATTTAATACATTTTCTAGTAGGAAAAATTTAAGCTTTCTTCACGAACATTTGTATTTCTTATGGTGTAAAAGCAAAGTCCATCAAAATTTTGAAGTTTAAACAGTCCCAAACACAACCTTGTCTTTTCATTAACTTAGGAATCCACAGAAAGAGACAAATTTTGTCTGGTGACATTTATGACTGTAGTCTGCCCTTACATATCTCTTATTTGTTAATGCCCAGTCACCAAATATGCAACATAAGTAACATTATGAACTACTGTCATTAACTGATAAGACTACCACACCATTCTATATCACTGTGCCTCTCCAACTTTGGGACACTTTTGGAAGTTCTTTCTGCATTATTATATTAATTTTTATAGTATAGATTTTAAGGTTCAGGAAAATTAAATAATATTCCAATAGTCAAATATGACTAAAAAATCTACTAATTATCTCTAAATCTTTCTGCCTCTGAAATACTTTTCCTTGCCAAAAAATACTTGTTAATGAATTTATTTATTTATTTATTTTTTTAAAGATTTATTTATTTATGCATACAAGAGCTGGGGTATAGGCCAGAGGTGTGGGGGGGTGAGAGGATTCACCACGGACAGAGCAGGGAGCAGAACAGGCAGATCAACAGAAGTACACTGCTGAAGGGAGCAGTGGGCAAGACAGGAGAGGTCTGCCTCACCATGTGGGTACCCTCTCTGGCCAGCAGCAGGGATCGAACTCGTGTTACAGTGGCTGCGGTTTGCTTCATAGTGCGTTGCTTAACCCACTGCGCCACCAGGGAGGGCCTTGTTTATGAATTTAATTAGCTAACTTATTGAATGATTAATACCTACTTTGGTCTGTACTATTCTTCATTTAAAAAAAAAATCTCTTCTTTCTGGATACTTATCATGACCCTGTGTTCCATCGTATTGATTTGTTCTCTGGTCTAACTGAGGCTACTCTTGACTTCATCTATTGTATTTTTTAGCTGACCTATTTCATACTTTACATCTTTGACTTCTGTTGGAAACTTTTTCATGTTTTCTGTGTTCTTGCTTTATTATTAATTTTGATTATCCACTGTTCTAATGTCAGTGAGCACCATTGGGACAGTTGCTCTCATGTCTTCTTACCATTGTTTGGTTAATTTGTTTGGATTTGGGATCCTTTCTAGGCTTTTGTCTTAATCCACTCATTGGTGTGAATTTCTCCCTCTCTGCATTATGCCTGATATTCCTTGATTATTTTTATTGATTATGCTAGACTCCTTTCCCTCCCAGGTCCGTGGTGATGGTCTTGATTAGAATTATATCACAGGCTATTGGCCTAGAGTTTTGATCATGGATAAAGTGCTCTTTGTTTTTTCTGTTGAAAACACACCACCAGTCAAGATGACTGGGTCAGAGGGGAGTGATGGTCCACAAACTTAATCTACAACATGAAGGCTGGAGATGTCAAGGGCATAGAGGTTGATGTACAATGTTGCCAAGGACTTAAGCCTCCCTCTGTGCTTGCAATGAGGGGGGAATCTCTGGTAATTAATCTCTGATAAACATCAGTCAAGAAAAATTCTACCTGTGGTCTTCTCCCAGAAGCCCCAGATTGCAAGTGACTCCATAGCTTCAGACTTGTTCTGATCTCAGTATGTTTTGCTGGCAGTGATTCTTTTGAGGCTTAGGCATGAGCAGAATAGCCATAGGCAGGCACTATGGAAAGTTTCAGATTTCCCAGTAGTAGATTGCCCAGATGGCTGACAAACCCAGACAGGCAAGTGGTTGGTGCCTTTGAGAACTGCCAATCTAGTAACCAACAGCCGCAGGTGTCCTCAGTGCCATGTCTGCCTAGAAATCCACAGTCTTTTGGGGAGGCATGAGATTGCTCTTCCACATTAGGCTAAGAGCCATGGAAGTTTTCGCTTAGGAGGAACAGTGACTTTCTGAACACCAAGCCATTTGCTAGTAGCTTAGGTATATCAATTCAACATCAGCTCATAGTCAATATTCTTTCTGGAGATAGTAGTAGCCATCAGTTGTGTGCTAGGAGACCAGGCAAGGGATAGGGATGAACTTCTTTGTGTTCTGATGTCATTCCTGAAAGGGTCACTTCTCATGCTTTTCTCCACTCCTGGTGGAGATGCCAATTGTCAGATCTTCAGTTCTCTTCCAAGGTCATTTGCTCTTTCATTGATGCTGATCTGTTGTGCATGGAGGAAGATACAACTCAGGATATTTCTTAATCTGTTATCTTAGATAGATCTCTGAGATATGATCTTTAATGTGATGTCTTTTTTCAATAATACATTAGTTTTCAGAACATTGTAATCTAATTTATAAATCTACTGACTGGCTCTTTTATTTAGCTGTTCTAGCTGAAGAAAAGGCAGTTGAAATAAATCCTGAAAGTTTAAAATCAGTAGCTTATCCATTCTCTACAGAAAGCATTACCAAACAATGGATATATTAAGGTACTCATTTAGTTGTAATCACACATTGCATTGCATAAGGTTTCTACTGGTTTAATTAACTTTCTAGTTTATCAAACTTACAAAATATACTACTCTCCCAAGTCCCCAAATAAATATTAAAATAATGAATTTTTCATTGCTTTTATATTTCTCCCAGTCACTTAGATATTGTGAATTGAATCTAGTAGATTTGTTTTTTGGGGCCATGAATTTTTAAAATCCATATAGATGATTTCATTATTTGTGTGTTAACATAGATTGTATTGTGATTTCAGAAATTGCTGCTTCTGAATGTATTCATATATTTTTATATGATCATCATAAATGGAGGATATCATAATTTCAGAGTATCTATTAACCTCTTGTATGCAAACAGAAATTCAAGACCTTTAATTGAGTACCTATTATATGCCATAAATGTGCTAGATGTTATTATATTTTTCTATTTTACACTCAATACTGACATTTTCCATTGCTTTTTGGATTCATGGATTAATTTTTCAGTAAATATGTAGATATTTAAATTTTGTATAAAACTTGGTACATTTCTTAATTTAACAATCTGAAAGAGCTCTAAATGATTTTTCTCCTGTTTTGATCACTGATCAATTCAGTCCCTATATACTTACACATATGAATAAAGTATAGCAATATTGCAGTACAAAATCAAAGTATATTACATTGTTTGTAAGATAAAGTCTCTTTAGAAGTAAAGGAGTCACATCTGGAAAATATGCTGTTTTATTAAGAATAAATAAAGCAGGAATAAAATGAAATGCCTGGACAGTATGGCTCCTAAACTTAACCAAATAAATGGCTTGTTGAGCCCCATCCTTCAACTCTCAAAGGATCCCAAGTAGATTCTTTCATTAGTAATTACTTGGACCACCTTCTTTGACCACAGTTGACTTCTGTGTTGTTGTTGTTTTCCCAAATTTATTTATTTATTTTTAAAAGATATATTTACTCATGCATACAAAAACTGGGGTGTAGGCCAGAGGCTCCGGGATTGAGAGGATTCAATTCGCCACAAAGTGGAGAGCAGAACAGGTGGATTTACTGAAATACACTGCTGAGGGGAGCAGCAGATGAGAAAGGAGAGGTCTGCTGCATCATGTGGATTAGCTCCCTGGTAGGGATAGAAATTGAAGTCATGTTGTAGTGACTGAATAGCTTCACAGTACTGAGACTTTAATCCCTGCATCACCAGGGAGGCCCTGTGTTGCTCTTTCTGTCTTGTTCCAAGTCTCTAGAATTAAATCTACTTCCTTTTTTCTTATTGCTGTCACCTCAACACTAAACATTGATTTGCCTCTCCACCAAAACCAGGTATGATACAGAAATCTTACAATGTCCTTTAGTCACTTCTTTCTATCAAGGAATCAAAGGCAATTAGAATGTAATTTTTCTACCTATTCCTGTTGCTATCATAATCATGTATCTCTTTCAAATTAAAGTTTCATTAAATACTTAAATCCCAGATAGTTAGGGGTTTTAATATCACGTGCCCTTATATCACATTCTATCCTAAATATTTTATTCATTTTTATTTTTAATAGACTATTGTATATTTCCAATTAATTTACTGAGCTATGTAATTTTCAGGAATACAGCCTCATATCTTTACATCTGTATAATAATAACCTCATTCACCATCAAACTTCTCGTGCAAATTCCTCCTTTCCCAGTCCCCTCTGTTAACTACCATAGCTTTTACAGATTTAAGAAGTATTTTTGTTGTGATTTGTTAGTGTGTTTATATTAGTTGTTTATGTTTTATGCTGAGAAAAAACATCTGACAATTGTCTTGCACTTCCAAAATTACCTCATTTGGCATAATCACCTCAAGTTCCATCATATTGCAAAAAGTATTATTTCATCTTTTGAAATAGTTGAAGAGTTTTCCATCGTATATATGAACTAAAAATTATATATCCAGTCATACATCAATAGGTTATTTTTTAGCTTAATGTAGGCATACCAATTAGTTTATTCTTACTTTGGGTTTCATTGAAGTTGCAGTCAAGTAACCCAAAGGTATTCTGCAGCTGATGCAGTTCACCCAGAATTTTATTACATGCAATTTCTAAGTTCAAGTTATACAAGTCTTTAATCCATTTTGAATTATTTTTTGTGTATAAGGTATTAAATAATAATCTAATTTCATTTATTTATCTATTCTATTATTCATTCATTTATTTATTTTTGCATGTGGCTGTCCAGGTTTCCTAACCATATTTCTTTTTTTTTTCTTTTTTTTTTATTAAAATATTTTAAAATTTACATATACTTGCCATTAATTGTAATCCCCATGTATTCCCCATCACCATCTCACC
>JAGFMF010011445.1:4175414-4219012 GCA_019455555.1 Galemys pyrenaicus | reverse complement strand
GATGGTGCACTGGTGAGATGGTGATGGGGAATACATGGGGATTACAATTAATGGCAAGTATATGTAAATTTTAAAATATTTTAATAAAAAATGCAAAAAAAATAGAACCAATAGTTGTAATGACTTAGATTTTTTCAACACAATGATCATAGATACAAGATTAAAAAATGGAACTATTCTGAAACAGAAAAAAATCTTGCAAATATAGGAGTAATAGCTTCAAGTATATCATTACTAATTTAAGGAATGGTTTAGTTTTAAGTGATTAACTTGGTGTTGAAGAGATATATTTCCCAAAACTATGTTCCTAAAGCAAGGTGGTTAAATCTCTCCTGTACTTGGTTTCCTAAAGTTATTACTTAATGATTTATTCACAGTATTGGCTTTCTGTTTCCACATCTTATTAATTCTAAGTCACACAGTTTAAATTATTTCATATTTTAGAATCCTTAAAACCAAGATGCCTTTTATTTATTTTTATTGCGGTAACATTGATTTACAACACTATCTATATTCCACTGGAATAGGATCAGGTGTATGTTACCACACCACACCAACCAGCAAGGCATAAACTCTATGGGAATTGCATAATGTAATTATCTAACTGGCAATAACGGAAGAACAATAATATGAAAATATATGATATATTTGATAATATATGAAAGAAGGGTCTATGTATAGGAGTTTAGAATTATGCTTTGGAATGAGACTGTCTCAGATCAAATTCAAATTGTACCTTTGACTAGATATAAGACCTTTCTTAGAAAAATTATTTGACCATTTTAGGCTTATTTTTCTGACCTGCAAAATCATGATGATATAACTAATAAATACTTTATTACATTCAGTAGAAATATAATGTTTAGAATTCTCTGATATATATCCAGTTCACAAAAATTTATCTAGCTTTATCAAACTTATTTAAAATATCTTAAATATTTTTTCAGACAAATTTGCTAATATTCTACAACTCCCAGGATAATACTGATAACTTCTTTCATGAAGGTTATTCCTGATACACAGGCTAGGGCAATCAGAGCAAAGTATCAGTATTGTACCAGTGTTCATCGGTCACTTTCAGTGAACAAATTTCAGAATTTTTATTATGTTTTGAATGTTGAAATATATTTCAGAATTCATGCATTTTGTGAGACAGCAGATTTCTGTAGAAATTATATATTAGAAGAATGTAGTAAAATGGGATTTTACAGACCTCTTCTCTAAATAAATTGTGTCCCTAGAAATTTATATCAATGGAACTTTACACTCTCACGGTGCTATTTTCTTTTTCCACACCTGACTCAGCCAAATGCTGCCTTTCCCACTATATGGAGATTTGTGGTCAGACTCCCATTTTTGGTTTGGTCTTTCTTGGATTGAAAGGCACCCCATGAAATCTGTAACTTAAGCGGGGGCGGGGGGGTGGTGGTGTAAATTTAACTTTCCAAATACCCCTAAATCTGTGTATGCATCTGTATTCATTCTGTAGAACATTTGTAACAAAATGTCACATACTAGATGGCTTAACAAAATAGAAATTTAGAAATATATTGTGTCACTGTTCTAGAGGCCAGCAGTAAAAAATCAAGATGTTGACAGGGCCAAGCTACTTGTGAACCCTGTAGGGGAAGATCTTTCCTTGCATTTTTCACCTTCTGATAGCCCCAGATGTTCTTTGACTTACAAATGCATCATTCCAATCTTCTGTCATCTTTTTCTGTTGCCACATGGCATCCCTGTGTGTGACTCTGTGTTAACATGACTGTCTTCTTATAAGAACACCAGTCATACTGGATTAAGGATCCACACCATTCCAGTATGACCTCATTTGAATTTAACTAATTTCATCAACGATGACTTTTTCAAATTAGTTCATATTCTGAGGCCAAGGCTTATGATTTCAATATGCTTTTTTTTTGTGGAGAAAAATCAGTTTATCAGTTTATAATACTATCACAGAAATATATGTCCTATAGTAGGTTAAACAATATTAAATTTTATAATGTGGATGAAGCATCAATTGGGCCTTTGGGCCAATACAAGCTCTGTATAGCCTCCTTAAACCTAATAACTAGGTAAAAAAGTCCAAATGACTTATTAATACTGTTCACTTTATTTGAGAGCCCAGATGTAAATGTGAAAAAAAGGCTTATATACAATTCCCTTATTCCCACAATGACATAAATTGCATTTCTTCAGTGTTCAAATAATGGAAAACCCTTATTTTAGTTCTGACCACATTTGGGGGAGGGGAAGATGTTGCAGAAATAAATGATCTGGAACATAATGGTTTTTTTTTTCCTCAACTTTTATTATAAACCTTTTTATGGATCATTTTAAAAACTCATTTGAACAGACCATTCTGAACCTGTCCTTCTAGTTCTTTGGTCTCATGGTTTCATAAACTTTCCCTTAATTATACTTAGTCACCAGTTTCCATGTTTGTATCATGAACCTTATCCTCATCAGTAAAAATACTATCTCTAAAATCTGCTTTGAATATCCTACTCTCTCTGACCATCATTTGTCCTTCCAGTTTACTTCATTTATACATACCTGGGCACAATTTCTAGCTCCATAGATACTTTCACCGTATGGTTGCTATTTTTATCACTTATCTTCCTTTATTGTCTACCTTCGAGTCACTGCTCCAGAGGGCATGTTTGGTTCTTTTCCCTCTGTCTGTCTATCCCTGGTCACAATAAAACTCCAAACCTGATTATTACCAACTACTCATTTCTTTCCTTTTTTTTTTTTTAAAGGCTTTATTTTTTTTTAGATTTATTTATTTATGCATACAAGCACTGGGGTACAGACCGGAGGTGTGGGGGGGTGAGAGGATTCACCACAGAAAGCCGGGAGCAGAACAGGCAGATCAACGGAAGTAAACTGCTGAGGGGAGCAGCGGGCAAGGCAGGAGAGGTCTGCGGCGCCATGTGGGTCCCCCCCCTGGCCGGCAGCAGGGATCAAACTCGTGCTGCAGTGGCTGAGGTTTGCTTCATAATGCGTTGCTTAACCCACTGCACCACCAGGGAGGCCCCCAACTACTCATTTCAATGTGATTGCCCAAATTATTTTCACTAAAGAAAATAATACAATTGATTAGATTATTATTGGATTATCAGACCTTCTGATGGATCAATATGTCTAAAATGGATACTTGTGAAAGTTTTCCGTGTGGTCAGATGGGAGATCAAGGGAGAGAGAGATAGAGGGAGAGAAAGAAAGAGCCAGGCCATGTTTCTGATCAGCAGGAACTTATATTGCGCTCCTGGGCTAGGTTCTCTGGGATGTTGTACCCAGGTTACAGGCTGCAGGGGTTTTTATAGGTGGGGTAGTTTAGTAGAAAATTTTGAAGTTCCTTCTGGCAGGAAGGTTGTGGCAGGAAGAAGTTTCTCTTGGTGGTGATCCATATCGAAGTCCCCAGTTTGTGTTCAGGTCCCCCAGCATTCCCAGGCCGCGTTCCAATGGGATTGAGCTACATGAGTCACATGTCATCCTGTTCCACATCGAAAGTGACTTGCTGTCACCATCTTATCTTGGTTACTGCTGGCTTCTTGGGAACTGCTGCTCTGGGGCCTAAGTGAAGGGCCTGTGTGACCTTTCAATTTATACAATATTAGTTTCCTAGTAAGTTTGCATTCAAATTCTCTAACATGTCTATTGTGTTTCTCTTTTTCCTTCAATCTATCCATACTTTTCTTCTTTTATTTTAGAGATTTATTTATTTATGCATACAAGAACTGGTGTACAGGCCAGAGGTGCAGGGGGTAAGAGGATTCAACAGAGGCAGAGTGGGGGACAAAACAGGAGGATTTACTGAAATACACTGTTGAGGGGAGCAACAGGAGAGACAGGAGACAGAAACAGGAGCTGCTGTGCCATGTGGGCTACCTCCCTGGCCAGGGATTGAACTCGTGCTGCAGTGGCTGCGGATAGCTTCATAGTGCTGTGCTTTGACCTCTTGTGCCACAAGAGAGGCCCTATATTTTTATTCTTTCTAATCACATTCTCAACAACTGACTGTTGTTTTATAATTCAGCAGCAATGCTGATCCATCTTAAAGGAATTTATTCTTTTGCTCATAAAAAATATCCACAAACCAGCTGTAGACTTTGATCTATTTGCATCTGATCTTGATTTCTCTGCCTCTATAGTATCATTCCTGTTTACATGAGAACCTTTTCTAAAGCTTATTTTTTTAAGCCCGAAATAAAATAAATAAAATCACAAATGGAAACAAAGAAATATCCTCAAAGCAACTTGACCTCATATCTTGACCTCATATCTGCTGCAATGTGTCCTGTTCCTTTGTATCCCCTGAAACAAGTTCAAATTGCTTCAAAATTCTTAGCTTCCAGTCATTCCTTGAAAAAAATTATTTGGTATTATTATTTTTTAAGTTACAAAATAAGATCTATTTTTTGAAACATTGTTAGACTTATCTTTACCAAATATTCTGAGGTCTCACTGAAGAGACATAAATATTGTCTGTTTGTCAAAAGGAAAGATAAATGATTTTGATGAATAATTAGGTACACTATCAGACCACTAATTGTGAGTTCATATATGTGGGAATTGAAGTCATCATAACTATGGTAGAGCAATGTTAAGAGTAAAGCTGAGACAAGAGTTAAAATAATTAAGAGCAGACCTCCCTGGTGGCACAGTGGGTTAAGCAACGCACTATGAAGCAAACAGCAGCCACTGTAGCACGAGTTCGATCCCTGCTGCTGGCCAGGGCGGGGACCCACATGGCGCGGCAGACCTCTCCTGCCTTGCCCGCTGCTCCCCTCAGCAGTGTACTTCCGTTGATCTGCCTGTTCTGCTCTCAGCTCTCTGTGGTGAACCCTCTAACCCCTCCATACCTCCGGTCTGTACCCCAGTGCTTGTATGCATAAATAAATAAATCTTTAAAAAAAATTAAAAAAAATAATTAAGAGCAAGGGATCTGAAATTCTGCATATTACTACGTATAAGAATAATAAAATATGGTGCAGTCTAGTAATCAAAATGCTGAGCCTTTTTTTAAAGATTTATTTTATTTATTTATGCATACAAGAACTAGGTATAAATCAGAGGTATGAGGGGAGGGATGTGTGTGAGAGAGAGGGGAGCAGAACAGGCAGATCTACTGAAATACACTGCTAAGGGGAGCAGCAGTGGAGAGAGGTCTGCTGAGCTATGTGGGTCACTTCCTTGGCAGGGCACTGAACAAATGCCATAGTGGCTGGCAATACTTGATAGCACTGAGACTTTAATCCATGAGTCACCAGGGAGGTCTGAAATGCTGAGCCTTTAAGAAAAGATGAGAGAGGGGCCTCCCTGGTGGCGCAGTGGGTTAAGCAATGCATTATGAAGCAAACCGCAGTCACTGCAGCACGAGTTCGATCCCTGCTGCCGGCCAGAGAGGGGACCCACATGGTGCAGCAGACCTCTCCTGTCTTGCCCACTGCTCCCCTCAGCAGTGTACTTCTGTTGATCTGCCTGTTCTGCTCCCCGCTCTGTCTGTGGTGAATCCTCTCACCCCCCCACACCTCTGGCCTGTACCCCAGTGCTTGTATGCATAAATAAATAAATCTTAAAAAAAAAAAAAGAAAAGATGAGAGAGTATAAGATCTGAAGGTAAAAGTGAGAAATAAAAGTGTGTGAAGTGTAACAGTAAGCCCAGAAATGCAAGTAGTAATAAATACAAACACCATCACTTGGGCTTCCTGAACAGTGAGTCTCAGAAAACTGGTGGATTAGTACTAGAATATGACTGGGAAAGAACAATCAGAAAAAGGGCTTCAAGATGAGGTGCAGTTCCTAATATAATGAAAGGTGGGAAATGTATAGGTATAGTTGTATTGTCCAAATAGGGACTAGAGTGCATATGAACTCAGTGGGCAAAAAGTGTAGATTTCAGGTTGAGAAGTGGGCGAATATGTCTCAGAATTAACGTGAGAAATCTGGGCTTTGCTGTGTTGTCTTTTAAGGGGTGACAAGACACACAGAAATTATTTGTAATGATCCAGGGCAGACGGTACTTGTGAAGCAATGGAGGGGTGTGTGACTTGAGAAATCATATATCTAGGTCTCCCATTTGGCTCCTGCCGATGGATGTCTCCAGGCTGGAATATGGATGAAACAACCAAAGAGTGTGCCACTTTTTGATTCTTACTGGTGAACATATCAGTGATACACACACACACACACACATACATACACATATATACATATATATTTTTTCCATTTAATTTATTGACTTGTTGGGGCCTCCCTGTGACACAAGGAGTTAAGCACCGCAATACGATGTATCTGCAGCCACTGCAGCAGGAACTAGATTCCCTTCTAGAGAGCTGGTCCACATGGCACAGCAGACCTTTCCTGTCTCTTCAGCAACTCTTCTCAGCAATGTATTTCAGTCAATCTGCCTGTCCTGCTCCACACTCTGTCTCTGGTGACTCCTCTCACACCCTCCCCACAACTCTGGCCTGTACCCCAGTTCTTCTATGTTTAAATAAATTAATCTTAAAAATTTATTGACTTGTTAATTTTATGAAGAGCTCCTAATATATATGTATCCATGAATTCCAGGAATAAGTCCTAACTGATGAGATTATATTATCACTTTGATCTTGTGTTAGAAGCTTTTGGAAAATATTTTAGAATGTTTTCATTTATACCAAAGTGCTTATATATTTATATAGTTATTTATATATGTTGTCTTATGTCTTCACATTAAACTGGCTGATATTGCTCCAAAATTTATTCATAAACATTATAGTCTGTAGTTAGAACTGAAATTTTGATCCTCATATTCTCCCACCACACAAAACTGTTCTTCATAGAACTTTTTAATTTACTATTCTAAATATCCTCTGTGCTCAAACTATTCATTCAACTCCCAGTGAATATTGATCCTTTTACAGTTTCCATAGTTTTACCTTGTTCAGTGTGCCATGTAGTAGAATCATGTAGTATGTGGTCTTTTGAGATTGGCTCATTCCACTTAGAAATGTGCATTTAAGTTTCCTCCATGTTTTTCATGGCTTGATAGTTCATTCATTTTCTAGCACTGAATTCAATTCTCTTTTTAGGCAGAGATTATAGGTTTATCTTCAAAACTGGATCAGCAATTAAGTGTATGGGATTCATTGAGCACTCTATACAACAAGTGGAGAAAATGGGATAACTTCATATGACTAAAGGACTTTTAAAGTATAGTGGAATACTCTTCTGCCTGCCCAACTCATTTACTTTCTATTAGATCATGCTTCATTCCTGACCATGACCTTCTTGCCAAATCAACAGTATGATAATATATTTTTATATGTAATGTCCATTCCTGTCTCCTATTGCCTTTTTGAGCTGGAAGTCTACTTTATGATATAAATATGCTTGTCCTTGTCTTACTTTGGGTATATCTACTCGTAGAATTGTTTCCTACTCCTCTACTTTCAGTATATGTTTATTTTTGGACCTTAAGTGTGTTTCTTGGAGGCAGCAGAAGATTGTATTCTGTTTCCTAATCCAAGCAGATATTCATGTCTTTTTATTGGTGAGTTCAGTCCATTGACTAAATCATTTAGAGTGATTAATGATATATAGAATCTACTGCCATTTCCCCCACATTTTGTTCTATTTGCGGTTCTATTTAATTGCTTGTTGGTTTAAATACTACAGTACCTTTTAATATTTCTTGGAGGGAGGTTTGGTGGTTTCAAACTCCCTAAGGTTCTGTTGTCTGCAATCTTTATTTCTTCATTGTAACTATAGAAGAGCTTTGGAAGATAGAGTGTTTTTGGCTGGAATATTTTTTCTTGCAGTATTCAAATAAATATGTCATTCCATTCTTTATTTCACCATCATGTGTCTTAAGAGAAGTGTGACATTAGTCTAATTAGGGTTCTTTTATAGATTATCTGTTTTTCTCTCTTGTGAACTTCATTATTTTTTCATTGTCTTAGACCTTTGGAAGTATTACTATATGTCTTGCTATGGATCTCCTTTCATTTAGATAAGTTGGTATTCTTTTAACTTCCTGTATTTGTATGCTCATTTCCTTCAAGTTTGGAAATTTTCTTATTCCTCTCTCTCTCTCTCTCTCTCTCTTTCTCTCCTGCTTCTTGGGATTCTTATATTACCCTTCCCCACGGTGTCCAATATCTCTCAAACTGTTGATTCATTTTATCCCTTTGAATTTCTTTCATTTTCTATTTTGAGTCTTTCCCCATTTACATCTGTGAGTTAACTGATTCAATTTTCCATTGACTTATTCTACTTCCTTGACTTTGTCTAGAATTTTTCACCTCCTCCATTGATCTTCCGACAACCTTCAATCCAATTAAATTTTATCTTCTGATCCTTGGTTGTGTCTCACAGTCTTCATTTGCTTTTCTAACTTTACTTGCATATCTCTGAACCATTTTTTCTGAGTTTTCATTGTATTTTCGCAAGTCTTTAATTTTCTCAATCATGGCAATTTTGAATTACATGACAAAATGTATAAATTCTTCTGTGTATTGTGGTTTAGTTCTGGGGTTTTGTTTTCTCTCAATGATGTACTGTTTCCCTGAGAACATGCTTGGCCATTTGTATCTTTCTCTCCCTCTATTGTTTGCTTTGGGTTTGTTAAACTGTAGTTGGGGCTTTTATTGTGTGTTATCCTTCTTTCCCACTGCTCTAGGCATTACTTATAGGTAGGTAGGACAGCTGGGGCTTTGTGGTGTCTGGGGTAGTACTGGGATCTCTCTGGTAGCTCCTTGGGGCAATTTTCCATTTGACAGGACACATGGGGCTGGGGGAGGGGCATGTGACCATGTATATGGGTCTCTGGGTTGTTGATCCCAATGTTCCTCGGGGCATTCTGGCTGGCAATACATTTCATTTGAATATAAGAATTTATGCCAAGAGCAAAAAAAAGAGGGTTAGGAAATCTCATAAAAATGGTCTAGGTAGTAAAGACTAGCGAAATTAAAGGCCAAATTTCATGACAAAGACAATCATCTGTGAAGACAGTTCTTTAAATTCAAACAATATCAATAGAGCTATGGTAAGGAATGAGGTAGCTTGGTAATAACTGGAAAAAGAAGTTTGTATAAGCTAAATAGAATTGAGAGAGAGAGAGTTGGGCAGACAAGAAGCAATGCATAAAAAGATTCAATAACATAGTTATTAGACAATCTATAAAGCCAAAGAAAGTGGTGTCTTTCATTGAAGCAGAGAGTTAGAACACATAACATGTTCTAGGAAACACTAATGATGTGAGATACCTATCAGTCTCTCTGACAAATCAGGCATATTTCTCTCCAAACCTGAAAATCACATTTTGTAATGTAGTGTTGAACCAAAGTTTAATACCTATCTCAGATTATGTGTTTATCACCAAGAAGAAACAGATTATCATAGTGTTCAACACAGCTTGAAATTGCTATGTGCCTTAGAATTATATGCATCTCATTCAGACTTTACAGTGTATTTGTTTTTCTTTATCTTTTCCATCAGAACTATATGTATTTTTAGACTTGCAAATTCAACCTTCCTAGAAAATGTATTTTATTACATTACAAAGAAGGTTGCATCAATAAAATTAGATTTACTGAGCAAAGGAAAAGGAGCCAACAAACAAAAAATGGAAAAACTGGTATCTACAAACGTCTTTACTTTTTTAGAAAGAAAGAATATTTCATTTTAAAATCTTATTTTCAAGTAATACACAACAAAGGCATTGAACACTAAAAGCAAATATTACTCAGCATATAATAAAATTAAATTTAAGATATTATACTTTGAATTTAATAAGATAATATAAAATAGTTCACATCACAAATCTTGACCACTGTCATGATTTAACACCAGATGCTAAAATTATTACTGGGTGCAGTCTTCCAAACTTCTATATAGACCTGAGATTACAGAGATTGAAGGTTGACTCTGGGATAATTTATCGGGGTAAAACTGCTGTAGGTAGACTTAGAGCAGAACTAAGGTCAAGTTTCTAGACCTGATCATCAGAAATAATGAAAAGTAAAGTCAAAGGGAGAATTAAAGATCAGGTCCTAGCAGGATGACAGGTACACAAAATTGCAAGTTCAGCTATGTGACTGCAAAATGTTCTAATTTAAAGGTCTATGACTTGGCTCTGTGGCTACCATTGTTCTTAAATGAGTGGAAGTAAGAACACTGTGTCATCATATTATTGAATTCCTGACAGAGTGGATAATATATCAGCATTTCACCTTTACAAATTTATTTATATGACTAAAAATAACTGTAATCCTTATTACATACTTTATAATAGTCTAAATTTTATCTCATTGCATGTGCACATATTTAGCATCTGGTAAATACTATAAAAGAGATTTATTTGTGTCTTTTATTTTTCTGTCACGGCTCAGTATAGAGATATTTTCTAAAGGTTACTGCCTTACTTGAGCAACTTAAAATTTAAATGAGTACTCCATCCACTTTCTTATGGGGTTTCAGACCTATCAGGTCAGTAGGCACCAGCCCCACTTTGCCCCAAGATGAAATACCAAACAACTAGAGATAAAACCTGTTTTTCTTTTCCAAAATTATTCAAATTAGTCAATTAACAGGGAGTTCACTAAACATAACTAATTCAATCTCATTTGTCATATATAAGCTGATCACTTGAGTTGTTACCATGACTCTTGGTGCAATACTCTGTGGCAGTGCCTGGAAAACGTCTCTCCTTTGGAGAGTGAGTTATCAAAAGTCTCACCTATCATCTATTTAAGTGTCACTATTGTTTCCTGCTATCAAATGACTCTTTCAACCTTATAAAAATAGATGCATAATGCTTAGGTATGCAATTAATTTATGATTAAGTATCTATGTGTGAACTTTAATTTATGAAGCAAGTAAAACTCAAATTCTTGTAATATTGGTTAGTTTGAAGTATCAAGTGTACCTACAGAAGCGTGTAGGAAGAGTGGCAAAGGAATAACTGTTGGCTTTTTAAAGAGAACTAAGTTGTAAAAGCCACATTCCTCTTATTGTATTATTCCTTCTGTAGCCAACACCAATGAAAGGAAGGAAAACAATTTTTTTTCTTTTACCCTGCTATGGATGGAATGAAAACCCCCATAATAAAAACAGATGAACAGAATAGATACAAGCAGAAGTTTAATAGCATGCATTCTTTCTGTTTACATGAGCAATTGTCTAGAAAACATTGTAAGTCCCTAAAATGGCTCAAGTCATCACCTCAAATATCATTTCCAGCTAAAGGTAAAAAAAAAAAATTCTGCTAATACAGTGTTAAGAACTGTATGAATGAAAAAGAGTGGGATGGACCTAGATTTCTGCAATATACTGGTCAAACACTACTTTGGAAAATTTCCAAAACAGTATGGTGCCCAATTGCAATGTAAAATCAGATTTTCTTAAGGAAATTAGATATAGTTGTAATATGGATGTGTAACTTCAAGTAAGGTCAATGAGTATGTGATATCTTTTAATAGGTATATGCAACAACTATTTTTGTATCCTTTTAATGATATGCACAAGAACAATCACAAATTCCACTTCTAGATATCTATCCCAAGAATGCAAAAAACAGTAATTTGAAGAGTTGTATGCACTCCTAATGTTCATTGCAGCACTATTTTACAATAACCAAGTTAATGAAATCGATATAAGTGCTCCCAAACAGAGAAGTGGACTAAGAAGATGTGGGATAAATATACATTGAAATACTCTCTTAGCTATATAAAATAAAGGTTAACTTTTACCATTTGTAACAGCATAGATGAAATTGGAGAGGATTTTGCTTAGTGAAATAGGTTAGAAATAGAAAGATAAATACTAAGTCTATAACGAATGAATGAATGAATGAATGAAAATTTAACAAACCACGACAATTAAATGATAATTGAATATCAGACATTTTCTAAAACTTATATCTATAGAGGCACTGATTACTATTATTATCTTTATTTTACAGATAAAATATTGAGGTATGTTAAAGTAAATGTAATTATGTAACATCACAGAGAAACTAAATAAGTTAAACAAGATCAGAGCTAGAATTTAAACTCTAAAACCTTCTATTTTAACTTCTAGAATGAACTAGATTTAACTAGTTTAATTGCATTTACTCCAATATTAATAATTTAATTATAGTGAAAACACTAAAGAGAAGTGTAACCTGACAATATTTGAACCAGGGAGGGGCAAGTAAAGGAACTCATCATTCATTCAACAAATTTTTTTTAGTGTCTATTCTATTCCTGTTTAGGCTGCATTTTTAGTTCTGAATAAGACATATTATAGACTCACAGGAAGATCAAATTGTGGAATGGGAAGATAGAAATAGGGAAAGAAGTGATGACTTAATTTGAGTGCTATAAACATAGTAAAATAGTTAATGTGACAGAGAATGCCAGAGTGGAGTCAATGATATAAGTAGTGTGTCACAAAGGTCTCTTCAAAAAGTGGAAATTGAGTTGAGATCTTGTTTGTGAAATGAAGCAGTGTAGAATAGTGTTTCAGGCAGAACTATACTACAAGTATAAAGAAAGGAAGTACAGGAAATACCTTGGTAACCACACAGACTTTGTAGAACTCCACACCGACTTCAAATCACAGGGCTGTTTTCAAGATTTATATATTCACGAAGACAAAGTTTAGCCTTGTGTCTTGTCCTCAAGTCATAGACAGCATAAATGTGAGGTACCATTTTATGGTCCCATATGAATTAAAATTTTGGATTTATAGGAAAATAATATATCATTTAGGCAAACTCTTCTTGTAATCTAGTTAAGAGTGACCACTGAATTATAAATGAAGGATCTTTAACAATAAGTTTTTTATTTCTGTTTATGAAAGCAACTCAGTATTAAGTAAATATTTATATGTATTTATGTACTTCAGATTATAAATACACAATAACATTAAATAAATACTTGCACCCATTGTCAAACTCAAACATTAATTAAAACTAACATTTCGTTAAAAGATGTTCTTGCTCTGCCTCTGTGCTTTCACATCATTTCTCAATGACATGTCATTTGGACCATCATAATAATAGGATCACAATTTCCAACATATAACATTTTTCATAACAGTATATGGATTTTATAAAGCATATCGACAATGCATTACACTTGTTAATCAGTACTAAAAATCAGTTTCCACCTATAAGAGTCATTCATCTCTGAGTATACAATACAAATCTTTTGTCTGATAATAAATGTTGGCTTTGGCTTTTGCCTTAAATATAAAAAAAACCAAAACTACTTTTGGTTCTAAAAATCATACTATTTCACTACAAAACCCTGAAATCTACTCTCTTTAATATATCAAAGTAGAAATGCAAAAAGAAGAATATATCTACACAAGCAGATTGAAATTGTTTTATCCCAATACTTGTAATAAAGTCGACTACATATAATATTGTATTTGTAGAACACACATAAAGTGTCTTGGTTACAAAACTCAATAAAGTGTTTTATTCCCTGCCAGCTGGCATCTGTTCCTAAGAAAACTCATTTTAATGTGCGGTTGTCTACACACAATCATTGTTTAATGCACCCTAAAGTCCACTTTCATAACAAGCTTCATTCCTGAGCTATATGCACTGGAAGTAATAAATGAGAATTAGTGATGTAGACACAGAATGAAAAAACAAAATTCATTTTGTTTGTAAATAGTACCCTGTTTGGTGAGGCAGATATTTATGAATATTTTGTTGAATTTAGGGTTTGGTATCTAGGAAGGGAGCTGCGTGAGAACATACATTATAGGCAAAACATGTTTTCATTTTTACTTATTATCCAATAACTCTGAAATCAATCTTTTATACACTTTCCCTGACCTCAAGTGTGACAATAATTTTACAGAGCTTAAAAAAAATGTCAGACTACTTATCTGTGTGTAGCAGGGTGATATTCTGACACAAATGCAGATGTCCAGGATTTCATGAGAGTAAATTGCCATTATACTTTAATGTGAAAAACAAGTGTGACTGCAGTCCCCTTTTTTATTATTGTAAGTATGTTGGATGCTAAATGTTCAAGAGATCAGGCAATAACCCTCTGTCAGGATTTACTTTGTTTAGTGACTTGTTAATTTATTTAAAAAATGAATGAAACTGAGATTTCTTCACCATTTCACAGGAAGATAATTTCAACATTTAAGTGAACTTGGTGTGTAGATAGATTTCTCAATTCCAGATTAAAAAAAAAAAATCTCTACACATACACATACCCCAGAAAAATGGACAGGTAAGACTTGTAGGATGCTGTCAGAAGGAAACTGTATTTTCAATTGTACCTGCCTATTAATATTTTTAACTGACTGATTTTGCCCTGACCCTAGATGCAAATTGTTGACGTATTCTTGATTTTTCTGTCTACTACTAATTCATTAAAATATTCCATAATCCTTTAAGTCAGAGAATATAACTTAACATTAAAAAAGATTCAGAAGATTCCAGACTGATTTAATGGTCAACATTTCTTTTTTTCACTTAAGGATAAAAATTACCTCCCCGTTCCTTTCAAAGTTCTTCTATATAGTCAGGAAACAAGACACCCAAAAGCATTAGAGATAACTTTATTGGCACTGTCTTCTTTTATAACACATCTCCTCCCACTCCACTATTAAGCATAGGAATGGGACAAGAATTTAATATGATCAAAATCATTTTAACTTTGCTGATTTTATAATCTGTAAATCTGAAGATAAAAAATGAAATCAATATTTCAAAAAATACTTCTGAGATTTCTTGATTTTTAATGACACCCCCTATAATGAGAAATTTTACTAGTAATATTATTGATGATATTTCATTCATCATACCCTCTGTTAATTCCTTACTACTTTTGTTTGAATTAGGACAGGCTTTCAAAACAGGCCTCCCAAAGATGTTCAGAACAGGCCTTCCAAACATATGTTACTTTGGCATGTGGGTTATTTTGAGCTGAGATCTGGTTCATGAGAATCTTTGCCACTATCTTAACTACACAGAAGAATGAAGTAAGATTGGAGGATTACTCAGAATTAGGATTATTTGAAACATTCTTTCTATTGCAAGAAAATTATATATACATTTGTAAAAACATTTAAATAGAGTATCTGGTTTTCATCATGTATCACCCTCTCCTCAAAAGGTAAATCCCTCTCATCTTTGCTTCCAGGTCCAGACCCCTATCCTAGTCCTTAGATCAGTTATGCAATTAGATTTGTGGGGGATTTTCCTCCAGCTAATCTGTTTGATACAAATTTTATTGCTCAACCAGCCCAAGAAGAGTCCATAAGGGAAAGGGGTAACTTTTCTCTACTCCTGACATGCTGAATGCAGGAGTACCAATACAGTACTAGTTACTTCTTTCAATCCTGCTTTATCACTCTAGGTTGTTCTGTTCTGTAGGACAAAGGCAGACAGTTTAATGAATATCTACATTCTTAGCATATATGCCTCATAAGAACCACCACCATAGCCTCTGCCACCAAGAACATCTCTGGCAGATGTCTCTAAAATACTCACTCTCTTGACTATTTTATACCCTCCACATTTAAGAGCCAAGTGAATTCTTTTTCGTCACCTAATTTGAAATATCTTAATGGTCAACTTTGGACTATACTACCTATTTTTCTTTTTAAATGGTTGCCTCTCTTTATCTGAAGTAAATACTGTAGACAGAAACTCAAAGTAGGAAGATATCTCTGAATTGTAATCAACTATGACACACATGATACTTTTTACTACTTTTCATACAGTGTAACAAACAAAGAGGGTGGGGTTATGGGGACAAAAAGGATTATGATAGAGAATTATTGGTGCTTTGGTGGTGGGCATGGAATGATAACATAAAAAGTGATGTAGATTTATACCTTCAAGACATGTTCATGTTATAAATTAATGTTATCTCAATAAACATAACTTGAAAAACACAAAATATACGTCAACAAATTGATGAATTACATTTACTCAGAAAAGTGTTATGATATTAGTGCAAGCTCATTTTGTAGTACATATAATTATCGCTTTCATGCCCTTTTCCCCCTCCTTTTTTATTTTTTAAAGATTTATTTATTTATGCATACAATAGATGGCCAGAGTCGACAGAGGCAAGAGGATTCACCAGAGACAGAACAAGATGCAGAACAGGCAGATCCACTCAGACACACTGCTGAGGGGATCAGCAGGCGAGACAGGAGAGGTCCGCTGTGCATGTGGCTCACCCCCCTGGCCCGAGGCAAAGAACCAAACTCAGACTGCAGTGGCTGCAATTTCCTTCATAGTGCATTGCTTAACCACTGTGCCATCAGGGAGGCCTCCCCTTTCCTTTTTTTTTTGAAATGCTAGAGGTGCTTTTGATAGCTGGCCAGGAGAGATAAGACACATTGACTTATTCAATTTAGCTAACTGCTCCAGTGAAAAGAGCTGATTTTTCCCCTTCTCCTTATCAAAATGAAAGTCTTTCTAAAGAAATGTGAACATTATCATGGTACCTAATACAAAACCACCTGGTATTGTTTATCAGCCCACTCTTCCATCTACTGCTGCATTAGCTCTATGTTCTGCTATAGTGTTTTTTAATATCTGCCTACAGAGCTTTCCGGCTGCTGTCTTCAACAAATCTCCCTGTTCCCATGAGGTTTTCTTTGGTTAATAACACCCTGTATGTACTTACTATGACATTATGATTTGTTGCAAAGGTAGCATGAACAGTGTTTGACCTCATATAGTTCTGAAGATCACTATTGATTTAAAGTGACAGGCTAAATTCTACACATTAGCCTGCACTACATTTTTTATACACCAATAAAACAGAATTATTCCAAAGGAAACAGTTTTGTCAGTGGCTTTAAAACCTTAAACAGAATATAAATATCAGGATACTTTTCTAAATTATGAAGCAAACGCATTTAAAAACCAAATTGTGCATCGTAGAAATTCACTACCTTGGATAATATTTTGTCATGAAAAATAAAAGCACTGGGTCACATATCAGGGAACAATTTAATGTCAAATATATTCATTATTATTGGAAAAAAAGTTGTTTTTGTTTTAGGTGAAGGATACATATTTTATAGCCTTTCAACCAAGGGTGCACGTACTTTACAGTATAATGTAGTATATATATGTAGACCTATCAAACCAAAAACACCTCTACATTGTTTCAAATCAGACAATTATCAGTGGAGGTAAAAAAACATTGGTTTACATTTTTCACTGCTTGGTTTTAAATTAAAATCTCAGGGCAACTGCTGTAGACCTCTCTCCGCTGGAATTTCTAATACTGCTTCTTATTTTGCTTAATGTCATCCCTTCAATACTAATCTGTGCAAATCAGTCCATATAGTAAATTTAAATGGACAACCCATTTTAACTGTAATTCAGAGAGATTACAAGTTGCACCTAAATATTATAGTTTAGTTAAATGCCTATCTTTTTTATGATTTGCATTTGCAAATATTATATTGTTAACTGGTGCTTGATCATCATTCCTTTTGGTTACATATTTTTATCATTACTAGTTTTCACAATTTTGTTCATGGAATTCTGACTCTTTGTTATTCTTCTTCCCCTCCATTTTTGATAAATGATTTATCATTTAATTTTTTTAAGTTAAAATTTTACTAATTTCACTCTATTCCAGGCCCAGATTTATAATTTATCCCTTTATAACATATCTATTTTTTCATGGAGGGTGAAAATCATTGTTGTTGTAAATAAAAGTTCCTCTTTGATAAAACCATTGCTTTTAAAATAATCTGTCCTAAGAACTCAGCTAATGCCCACCTGGACGCTCTCCCAGATTACCCTAACCATTCTGCTCACATAGGAGTAGCTGTACAGTCGTCTACTCATTTTTTTCTTAAGTGAATGACCCCGTATATATGGGGCCTAAGTTCTTATAGACAACCATTTTCTCTACTTAGATAAATAAATATTGCTTATTTATTTAGGTGAATTATTTATTTATAATTATTTGTTTCCTTAACATTTCCCATTTATAGTAAACTTGCAATAAAGCATATTCTAAAAATTAAGCATGACTTTCTGCCTTCCCTGAATATATGGGAAAAATAGTATTTCTTTGGGAAAAGATTATTTTAAAAAATTATTTATATGTCTTTTACAACACTGTTCATTTTTTAACAATGTTTGCTTTCTTTTCTCAGGTGTATTTCCCATATAGTTCCACCACCAATTCACCCTTGTGCTATCACCATAGTCCCATGTGATCTTCCCTTCTTCTATCTGATCCTTCTCGCTCCCTCTCCTCTGCAGGATATCTCTGGCTTATGGTGGTCTGTTTACTTTTGTTTTGTTTTATTGTGTTTTTTATTGTTATTTTTCATTGATTCCTTATTTGGTTACCCTTTATTCCTCCTATAAGTGAAACCATCCAATATTTTTCTTTTTCCTTCTGATTTATTTCACTGAGCATAATTCCTTCTAGCTCCATCCATGTTGCTGCAAATGACTCTATTTTATCTTTTTTGATGGCTGAATAATATTCCATTATGCATATATACCACATCTTCTTTATCCATCTATTTTTGGGCATTTGGGTGGTTTCCCAGCCTTATATATTATAAATAGTGCTGTGGTAGACAGAGGTACAGATAATCTTTTGAATCAATGTTTTTGTGCCCTTTGGGTAGATCCCTAGAAGTAGATTTGCTGGGTAATATGGTAGCACCATTTTTAGTAGTCTGAGGAAACGCCATACAGCTTTCCATAGAGGTTGGAGAAATTTTAACTCCTACCAGCAGTGTAGGAGTTTCTTTTTCACTGAATGCTCACCAACATTTGTTTTTGCTAGTTTTTTTGATATGTGCCTTTCTGCTGCACCATGTGGGCTAGTTCCCTGGCACAGGATCAAACTCATGCCTCAATGGCTGGCTATAGATTGAAAGTGCTGATATTTAAACTGTGTCACCAGGGAGGTCCCTCTTCTTATTTTTTCCAGAAAAAAAAAGTTTCATGATGAGGTAAAATTATGGTGATCACAGGGTTTCTTACAAAAGCAACAGAACAGAAGGGATTATGCTCAGTAAAATAAGTCAGAAGGCAAAAGAAAAATACCAGATGGTTTTACTTTTAGGAGGAATATAAGGGAACCAAATAAGGGATGAAAGAAAAGAATAATACCAATGGAAAAAAAAAAAAAAAACCAACAATGCAACAAAAAGAAAAGGACAAATCAGAAACACTTTGTGTTTCTTGTGTAGGGGAGGTTTCTTGTGTCTTGGGTAGGGGAGGAATGGGATGAGGGCAGAAAGAGCAGAAAGGGCTGAGGTGATGGTGCACTAGTGAAATGGTGGTGGGGAATGGGGAAAACTGATGTCAAATATATATATAAAGAAAAAAAATTAAAAATCAACAGAACGTGCTATTAAGATTAATTCTGCTGTGATTCTGATGTTTTGTTAGCCATTATGAGTTAAACTGTTTAAATCCCTTGACTATAATCCCCCCTAAATATTAAACCTTTACTTAAAAATTTAAAGATTATATACAAGTCAATCCTGATAAGATACAGGTTTTTAAATGGTATTGGTTGATATTAATAAATCATGTTTTAAATAAAATATCCTTGACGTACTGCAGGACAACTTATAAAATGAGAATCAAATTATCCATGGAAATCTATCTATTCCTTGTTCTTGAAAATATAAGCATCTTTAATTTGTGTTAGAAAACTTTCATAACTACATACTTGCTGAGAGAAGACTATTTGTTAGTATCTTTAAAATCTTACCTGGGTCAGCGAACTGGTGATCCTCCTAATAGTTATAGATTAAAATCCATTTTACAATCAGTATAAATACAGCTACTATCATCAAAATTAATCTAGTAAATTGGTGTTATTGATGGTTTAAAATAGATTAAGTGCTAAAAATCTCAGCTGAAAGTATATTATTCAATTTAATAAACCTAGTGCTTATTTTTAGTAATTTTTCTATTGGTCTATGAAAATCACACTTGAATATAAAAATTCCACTGTTTTTATTAGAGCAATTTTATCCAATTGATTTTTATTTGAGCAATTTTATCCAATTGATTAACCATTGGAATCTTACATAGATTGAATTTCCAACAATTCATTTACTGAAAGAATTAGATGTGGGCCTCCCTGGTGGCACAGCGGGTTAAGCAACACACTATGAAGCAAACCGCAGCCACTGCAGCATGAGTTCGATCCCTGCTGCTGGCCAGAGAGGGGACCCACGTGGCGTAGCAGACCTCTCCTGCCTCGCCTGCTGCTCCCCTAAGCAGTGTACTTCAGTCAATCTGCCTGTTCTGCTCCCTGCTCTCTGTGGTGAATCCTCTCACCAGCCCCACACACCTCTGGCATAAATAAATAAATCTTTAAAAAAAAAAAGAATTAGATGTTGTTTAAAGTCCAGAATCAGAGAAATCTTAGACACTTATCCTTTCCCAGTTATTTTACAGGTAAGAAAGTTCAATCATATTAATATGAAATTGTTCCAGGTCACATAATATAGAAGTAGCATATTCAGCATAAAAAAAATGAAATTCATTTTATATATTAGTAATTATCAAATTTTAATTTCTGTAATTTTGTTTTTATTCTATTTGAAATTTATTGATTATATAGAATTTTAAAGAATTTTCACATTTTCAAAATAAAAAGCTATATAAGACTGCATCTATACATGATTGCAACTGACTGAACCAAATTCTTAATGAATGCTTTCTATTGATTATATTCTATTTTTCTTTCACATTGTCATATTTTGTAAATTGGCCTTTTTATATTTTGTTTTTATAGTTTCTATTTTTCTTCTTATTTTGAAATGAGAGCTCTGAGATACAGAAGTTTCAGTAACTTTACCAAAGTCACTTAACTGCAAAGCAGAGAGGCCTAGATTATTATAAAGTCTTTATTTCATATTTGACTCCAAATTAAGTTGGGCATTTTAATAAGCTTTGAAATCATTTATTTTTTCAAAGGTGTTGTTATTTGTTCTCGCACTTGTTACATCAGGACTCCAAGACATTGCAATGTCCTTTTTCAGTGTATTTTACTCTCATAGAAAGGTTAAAGTGTATTCAGTGCCTAGGATGCCTATTCCCTTTTCCAGCTGTGGCAGCTTTGTTTGTACATACAGCTGCCTCCTAATTTATTCCCACTAAAAAGTGTGCCACCACGCCTGGCAATTTTGCTGCTTTAAGTGGCCCTCCTTCACCTTCAGATGTAGATGTTCTGCTAAAGTTTTTCTCATTTTTTTTTTTTTCATTGCAAAAAAGAAAAAGAAAAGAGGAAGACATCTTCCTTTGTCCTAATGTTTGGGACACATGGATGTCTACACATCAGTGGCCTATATTCTTTGGAGGTGGTTTCAAGTAGGAACACTTATGTATCAATATCTAAGAACTTTTATTTCAATACAATGCTTCTTTCATATTTTGTCTACAACACAATAAATCTCCTAGGAGAAAACTCAGCAAAAAGAAGATTGCTCAAACAAGCTTAGGCCAGTTATCTTGGACACAGAGCAGAGGAATAATTCTGGGAAAAGCGTGACACATTTTATTCTATATACCACCTGCCTAATCCATCTGGGAACTGGGTCTGAGTTCAAGTGATATAATGACAGTTCAAGAATGAAATCTAGAGAAATCCTCTGAAACATATAAATCTATTTGCTAATTTTTATTTCTTTTTAAAATAATATAATTTAGATTAGATAAATACTGTGCTTTATTATAGTATAACTGTATATGAATGCACATATAAGCACAGTGTACAAGGAATTATTTTAAGTCATGAATTTTAAAAAGAACTTCCTCAGAGGAGTGAGAACAGATTTACAACCAGCTGGTGCCAGGCTATCTTTGGCATATGGAACCTAGATTTAGTTATCATGTTCAAAGTCCATGAATATCACTCTAACAACACTATTGTGCGTGTAAGACAAATGGTTGGGGAATTCCTTTAAGCAGTCTCTAGGTGATGAGAACAAGGTCAAATGTCATCAAAATGCATTGAAGTTGCTGAGGTTTGAGTCCCTAACTAGGTTCTCTGATGCAGCCAGACCTGTCAGTGCTGCAGGGGAAGACGAGGGTATTTTGTAAGATGTGAGAGCAGCACGTTGTTTTTCTGTATTTTTGTGTGCTAGTGAAGACACATGGTTTTGTTCACTAAAAATATGTGAAAGATGTTAATCTCTGATATTTACGAGGTAGAATGGGGTCCTTGTCCTCTCTTTACATATAGAAACCAACACATCCACTACACTTCTATCCTTAAAGGGACCTTTGTTCACAGCTCACATAAGTGCTAAGTTCACATGTGCCCAGTACTTTATCAGATTATCTAAGTACCCCTATATCCAATTCCATAGTACTTACCATTAAAAAAAAAAAGGATTTCCTTTATACCTTGGTAAGGAATTCTGATGTTTTATATCAACTTCCTGGAAATGTGTTCCTGCTTCCCTTTCAGAAAGTCTCCTATTCCCTCCTTCTAAACTTAGTTTAGTCCACCACTGTTGGGACCTCCCATAGACAGAACTCTGATTCATTCTCAATAATGTGTCTCAAAAATTTGGATTTGGAAGCCAGAAAATTCTGCTTGTTTTTAACTAATAACATCTGAGAATTATTTAAAATTTGAGGGTGAAATGGACACATAGTGTCTTCGTTGAACTGTAACAGAAAGTGAGCAGATTGGGACAAGTCCCCCCTCCCCCCCAGATCTTAATGTATAATATTTGTTTTTTGTATAATGGTAGGGTCCTCTTGTAGGTTTCAAATATGTCCTGTTATTTTTCTTACAATACCTGGGGAAACAATGACTTTTAATCCAAATGGTATTTTATCATCATTACTGATTTGAAAAATTTCTATGAATACTTCTTATAATGGATTCACTGTTGACTAAGCCATGTGCAAAAACATAATGTTATTTCCCACATGGACCTGACTTTTTAGATATGAGTACAACCTATAAAACATGAGCCTATAATTTGGATTCCCTCTCACTGTTATTCCTATCACAAGGAGGATAAATTTTTCAACTAGGTTTATAGCTCCATACAACAAAAGATTTATATTCTACCTATTTCAGAATGTTTAAAATATTTTTTTCATTAAAACAATATATATGAAAACCTATAACTACCAAAGCTAGGCAAAGCTGAAACATTTCTGAAAAGATGTTTGTGTGACTAAAACATCTTACAGAGATAAATTCTATTAACTACTTGTCATTAAGAATTAGATTTATGAACTGCAGAAAAAAATGTCCAAGTGCTAGATGTCCTTCATAAATGTGTTTAAAAGAAAGGATAAACAATGTTTGTGCAGTATTCAAACAATTGGTTCTCCCAAATACTCTGGTATCTTTTATTTCATTGGTTATCTTTTGGGAAAAAAGGACACCATGGCAACCAGATCTTAATGGTTATGAAAGAATACCTTAGCTGTTTCCTTATCTTTTTGTCAAATGACTAACTATTTCCCCTTAGCCTTACTTTTCAATTTCCTCTGACACCTTATAACCAACTACCTGGAACATTTTAATGTACAGAGGAAAAAATATACTATATAATACATCTTTCTATACTCTAAAACATTTACAGACATAAAACACTAATAAGAAAATGTGTGTTTATGTGTGTGTGCAGTTTTAATATTTGTGCTATGAGCTTGAGATCCCTCATGCTAATACCTATAGTTTTCTTTTTATATACCTGTGATATAAAATAATGGGTACTATCAGCAATATTAAGTAAAATAAGTATCTCCAAAAGAGTTTCTGCTAGAAATTGAATAAGGGATATGACCATTTTTGTTTGTATAGATAACCTCATGATAATTAGGGGAAAATATAGGACTATGAAGTCCTGGATGCCACATCTTCAAAAATAAATACATTTGTCTTCATAATTTTAGACATTGATTTCCGAAGGCAACACAGGCAAAAGGAGATCAAGTTTAACATTACTAAAAATTATGAGAAAGTGATTTTGAGCAAACCATAGTAAAAAAAATTATATCACCTCATAAGGTATATGAAATTTCTGAATAATTTTATAAAAACTTTAAAAATATATTTACCATGTATTCCAGAGGGATAAATGACAACTGGTAACTAAATATTTAGTAAAAACATACATGCAAACTAAGTATTCATAAGACAGTTTTCCTTAGGGTCAAGGATTGTTAATAATTATGAGAAATAAAGACTAGTCTACATTTATTATTTGGATAATGTATTGCATTTTAAAGTATATTTATATAACTTTAAACATATATAACAGGATTGAAATTGAAAAATATGAACTTACCATAGGTGTTATTTATGCATATAAGAATTGGGGTGTAGGTCCGAGGTACAAGGAGTGAGAGGACTCACCAGAGACAGAGTGGATAGCAGAATAGGTAGATCTACTGAGATACACTGCTGAGGGGAGCAGCGGGCCAGACAGGAGAGTTCTGCTAGTCTATGTGGGTTACTTCCCTGGTTAGGGGATCCAACTCACTTGTCAGTGGCTGGTGATAGCTCTATAGTGTGGAAGAGACTTTAACCCCTGTGCCACAGGGATGCCCAAAGATGAAATATATTAATGTTTAATAAAAGTTTATAAAAATAACTGATACCATTCAAAACTTGTTCTCAACCAAAAATGTGTTAGAAAAAAGAGAACACAGAGTAAGATTTGGATCGAATGTACCTTGAACAAATATTCTAGTCAATGATATAAAGTCATCAAAATTTGCCAAATTTCTTTATGCTTTGTTACTATTTTCTTAACTACTTACTATAAAGTGGTTATAAAAAGCTTTCTATTAGATTCCTTAAACCGCTGTAACAAATTACCACCAAGTGGATAACTTCAATCAAGCAAGTTTTTTCCCACAGAGTTGTGGAAGCTAGAAGTCTGACCTGAAGGTACAGGTAAGCTGTACTCTTTCTGAAAGTTCATCTTTACATGCCTTGATCTTAGCTTCTAATATTGCTAGTAATGCTGAGAGTTCCTTTCCTTGTATACACATCATTCTGGTTTTGTCTCTGTCATCACATGCTATGTCTCTATCTTTGTCTCTCCCCTCTTATGAGAACAACAGTTTTCTTGGATTAAGAGCTAATCCTGCTCCCATAGGCCTCATGTCAACATCAATTTATATCTTATATCTACAAAGACCCTATTTCCAAATAAGATCACATTCACAGATATCAGGGGGAACACTTTAGCATATCTTTTGGGATTTTTGGGGGGATGGTAGAGGGAAGGACATAAAAGGGTACACATAAGCCCACATTAAAAATACCCTAATTCAAAAAGTTTTTAGAAAAATTAAATATAAATTAAGATCAAAATAAATAATAAGACACAATACATAAATGAAATACTATGTTTGTCCAGATTAGTAAACTGTGAACATTCGGTGTTAATTGCGTTTTCTTCTCTTGCCTCTATATATTATTATTATGATGAAAATTCAATGCAATTTTTGTAATGTCTTAGAATTTTTTCACATCAATCTGCTTCTAAACTTTGTTTGGAAATATTATAAAAGACTTTAAAATCTATAGCTAGGTGTGGTCTGTCTGATACACACTTTCTTATCTGCCTCAGTGGATCTCTGCACTTTTCATTGTCCTTAAGCTGTTTGCAGAATATTTACAGAAACACTAGAAAACTGCTGGTTATACAAATGATATTCATAGCAATGTAAATGAGTTTTGTCAGATGGAGATCAAACTGTTCACCCTATAAGAAGCTATTTTTTTTTAAAATTATTTCAGAATCACTGATTCCCTCTCTATGTGCCTACTCAGGATTCTCATCCGGAATGGTTTTTAACATCTTTGCTGGCTCCTCCTCTAATTAATGAGTCAAACAAAATATTTGTCTATGTTAATTTTATATTTGCATGAGTCATTTTTTATTAAAAAAAAACAAAACCTTAATAGTCCATGTAGTTTCTTCATAAGTTTGGTGAATAAAGAGATGAAAAGATCCAGTCCTTTAATATCTTATTATCTCTCCATATGACATGTAGCACCTGTGTGGAACTCAACTGAACCAAAAAGATTCATAATTTTTGAATTAAAGGAAATCCATAGAAAGAAGCCAAGGAATAATTTCTTGGCAAAAATAAAATAGTGCTAGCTAATTAAGAACTTCTTAAAGTAACAAGATTAAAGATGGCTTTACAGAAAGACTTAATGTCTTGGAATTTAACAACCAAACTGTTAATGTGGTACGTATCATTTTAGAAAGTAAAGTTTTAGAGCCAAGAACAGCTCCTGCTTCAGTTAAGACCCAGTTCCATAGCTTAGTCAAAATAAAATCAAATAGGAGGCAAACTGCATTGGTATCTGAAAAACATTTAGAGGGAAATATACTTTTGTAAAATTCAAACTGAATCAAGACCATAAAAGACTGCAAAAGGTTCATATGTCACAATTATTTATATAAAAAAAAAGGAAAACCAACATTATTCTTTTTGTAATACAGGTAAGAAACATTTAATATAAATACCTATGATTTAACATATTTTCTCTCACAGGTGATGAAAAAACTTAGAACTTAAGTTCTTTAGTAACTATAAAATATTTATAATCTCTCAGTTCTTTTTAAAATTTTATTTTTGTATTGAATTTAGTGAGATTCAAAATGGTATTAGTCTTTGGAAGCTCTGTTTGAAATTCCATTTGATTCTGAAAAGTATTTCAGAATATACACTTCAAGGAAGTGGGGGACTAAGAGTGAGAGAATCTCTTTTCAGTTTCTGATGCTTCACGATCCTTCTTTCTTCATCTGATCCTGTTACTTGCTCTTGGTCATACTAAGGGTGAGCTTATGCTCAAAAAGATAACTTGTCTCCAAGCACTGGGATGTAGTGACCTTTATGGTGAAAGAGTGGCATGTCACAGGCCAAGTGCAGGGATCCAATGGTCAGACACAGATGACTTTTTTCCCTTGCATTATGCAACTTTGCACATATCTCTTTTTGTACATGCTACCCACTGCCATCTTGGGGATGGCTGGTATAGTCCAGTCCTACAGTTGTTTATAGCACCTTCCCTTGATTCTTGTACGCTTGCATTATCTTGGAAGGGCACTATTACTGGAATCGGTGGGCCTTCTTGTCAAAAAATGCTCCTGTTTTATGTATTTCTCTTTTAAAGGGCCTCTTGCAATACATTTTAAGAACTGAATTCCAAATAAATATTTATTATATACTTTGCATTTGGCAGTTACTGTACCAGGTAGATCACAGGGAATATCTTAAACATTTTACTGTATTCCCCATGTCCTTATGAGATAGTCTATGAGAGCTTTAGGTAATACTATATCCATGTTATTAATAAAGAAAATGAGACTCAGAAACAAAAGTCCAGGAGACTCAAGTTAAATTACTTTGCCATATCTTATAAAATTGGAATCGGCATTCAAATAAGGTTTTTTGACAATGTGTTCCTGTTTTCTTAATTATTCTAGAATTTAGCACAGTGCATGACATTTAAAAATAGATGTATTTTGTACTTTTTGTCAATTTCAAGATCAAACTGATTTCCTAGATAACTGTCCAGCTCATTGGATCTTTTCCATGCCCCATTATACACATTACTAGTATATTTTTTCTCGTACATTTAACAATAAATGTAGGTCAAATCACTATTTGTCCCTGAGAAGTTACTATGAAATATTCTGGGGAAATATATCTAGATACCATATGGACTGTTTAAGGTTACTTAGATTATCCTTTATGCTGCTGATGTGTAGCTTTTAAATATGTATCAGAGGTCTCATACCAAAGTTGGCTGTGCCGCACTAAACTGAGCATCTTCTAGAATGGGGCTAGATAGCTAAATCAGCTACATATCATCTCTTTGTAGCTAAATTCCAAGACTTATATTTGTACTTAAAGGGATAGGCAGAATTTGTCTTTTATGCTTTTTTTGGGATCCTTTATAGGAATGCATTTTTACAAATACCCTTTTCTTGCCTAATCCTTTTCAGAGATGTGTGGGTGGAAATGACTATCCTGTTTCTTGACCATAGATTTGGGTAATAAGGCCATCAAATATTTAAGGATAAAGCATCTTTGTTCTTTTTCAATTGAATATTTTCATTGTGCTAAGACCTTGATTAGAAGAGTAAGAAATTTACATAAATTTCAGTAAACACTACAAGTGCTAATATGATACATCTCCAGCTCTGTGAAGTTTGCATTTGTTAAATGCAAAATATAAAAGGGATAATATTAGTTCTAATACAAGAAATATAAAGAACTCTTTATAATTTAGCAGCAATCCATTGACAATATTTTTTAAATTTTGCCATTAGATATGTTATCCTGCCTTTGAGTTTTGAGAGAAAAAATATGAAATAGTGAAAATATATCCAGAATAAATTAATTTCTATCTCTTCAGTTTCATGAACTTACTATTTAGACAATAATCATTCATTCAAAGAAAGGTGATCTACAAAGTCATCTTGTTTCAAGTGTTATGTTTACAATGTCAAACAATCAGATAATTCTAAGATTACCTCCTTGAAAAGAGAACTTGAACATCACTGTGGGAACACTGTGGTCTTCAGGGTAAGAACAGAAAAAAGACTTTCTATTACAGATCAATATCTAATTTATTTGTGTATTAGGCACCTTTCAGGTTTGACTTATTTTATCTGAAAACAGGTGAGAAGAAGTTATTACATAGAATTTTTAAAAAATAAAATATACGAATCACTTAATATTTATTTTTTTTTCAAAATGATAATCATAAAATATAAAAATCCATGTGGAAAAATGTGCCACTTGCTTATTTGGTATAATAGTTGTTTCACTTAGCATTATTGCTAACAATTATTTGCCATCAATTACTATTGAAAACATTTGCATTACATTAAATGCACACAACTATTTACACATTTAATTATATTTTAATATTACTTTGCCTTTTAATTAAACTTTATTTTTAGAACAATAATGGTTCTCAGCAAATGAGTGAAAAGTCTGGAACGTTCTCAGATTACCCCATACTCCCACATATACACACATTAATATCGTTCATTCAACATTCCACATCTGACTATCATATTTCTTATAACTGATGAGTCCACATTCACACATCATTATCAACTAAATTCTAGTTTATTTTAAAGTTGGTGCTGTAGGTTCTATGAATTATGACAACTGTATAATGACTTTCACCCACCATTGTAATCACATACAAAATAGTTTCACTGTCATAAAAATATTCTCTGTTCTACTTTTTATTTCCACATCCTTCACAGTCATATGAAGTCATATGAAAAAGGCATAACCTTTTTCAGGATATCATATAGTAGGAATCATGCAGCATGAAATATCAGATCAACATCTTTCACTTAGTAATTTGCATTTCCAGGTCTTTGCATGGCTCGATCTATTCATTTCTTATAGTTCTGAATAACATTCCCCTGTATGGATGTACTGCAGTTTATATATCTACTTGCCTATCAAAAGATAGCTTCATTATTTCCTAGTTTTGACAATTATGAATAGAAATAATGCACATGTGCAGTTTTTTGTGACATGATTTTTTAAAATCTTCTTTGAATATAACCATGAAGAGAGATCACTGATATAACAAGAGTTTATTTAGTTTTATAGGTAATTGCCAAACTGGCTAAATCATTTCATGTTCATATCAGCATTGAATAAGAGGTCCTAATGCTCCACTTCCTCGCCAACTTCTGGTGTTGGAAGTGTTTGGAATTTTACCAGTCTAATAAGTGGCAGTGGTGTCAGATTTTTGTTTTAATTTGAAATTACCTAAGATATAGAATGGTGATTTTTCATTATATGCTTATTTCCTATCTATACATTTAATCTTTGTGAGATGTCAGTTCACAAATTTGATCATTATTTAAGTCCTATTGTTCATTTTCTTTTTGTTGAATTCTGAGATTCCTTTGCATATTTTTGGTAATGGTCCTTTATCGCATAACTCTTGAAAATATTTTCAACTAGTCTGTGGGAATTACTTCTCATTCTCTTGACATTATCTTTTTCAGAGCAAAATTCACAAGTTTAAAGAAGAAGAGGTTAACAATTAGCTATTTTTATGGGTTGTGCATTTGGTGCTTTACCTAAAGAGATATTACTAAATTCAAGTTCATCTAGGATATTTCTAATTTCTAAGAGATTATAGATTTTATTTTACATTTAGATTTAGTTGTATGATGTTATTAATAAAAAAAATCTCAATTTTTAAAATATTTATTACATTGTTCTGCATATCTGTATAATGTATGATTTCCTCATGAAATTCATACCACCAACTCACCCATGCACCAAGAACTCCCTTGAGTTCTTCCCACCCCTGTCCTGATCTGTCTCCCTCCTCCTCCCCTACAGAATGTCTCTGAACTATATTTGCCTGATGGCTTTGATTTTTACTTTATTATAGTTACTTTTTCCCCCTCGACCCCTTACTTGGTTCATCTACATTCCTCTTATAAGTAAAACCATTTGATATTTTTTCTTTCTGGCTTATTTCACTGGGCATAATCCCTTCTAGCTCCATTTATGTTGCTGTGAATGACATGAATTTATCATTTTTGATTGCTGAGTAATATTCCATTGTGTAAAATACCACATTTTCTTGATCTAGCCATCTAATTTGGGGCATTTGTGTTGCTTCCATAGTTTATCTATTGTAAATTGTGCTGCAATAAACTTAGGGGTGCAGATGTCCTTTTGAATTAAGAAACCCTCAGTTTTAAAAATTACCTCCTAGAGACTATGTAAATTGAAGGCATTTTACTTGGCCAATGGGGAAAAATCCAAACAGATGTAGAAGTATAAAATTTTAATAAAAATAAAAATTGTCACAGTGATTTAAAAATTGACTGATAAAACAATGGGCAGAATATAACTCCCACAATCCAGCTGGAAATTTAACATATTTATACAATGATATTTGTATCATTTTTCTAATTTTTGTACCTATTTGTAGATATTTGTAGATATTTGTACCTATTTTTATAATATTTTATTTGCATAAAAGCCAAAAACTAATATACCAAATCAATGAGACAAAATATAAATAACTCACAAGCATACAAAAATAAAGAAAATTAATAACCATATATCCATAAAGAGAAATTATATAATGTGATAGCTAGTAAACCTGTAAGAGATATTAATCTTTGTTAATAATCTTGTAAATAAATGCACATTTCAAAAGTTAGATGTATTTTTAACAGGTCATAGCCAGAAATTTTTAAAGAATGAATAATTTTGAGAAAACTAAAATGTGGCAAAAGAAGTATCATCACAACATAAGTAGACATGTTTATGGGTGTGCAAATATAAAACAAGAGTTCAAACTTAAAATGGGCATATTTTTGACAGATATTCTATTTCTAGAAATTAATCTTGAGGAGATAATTAGACATGTACATGAAAATATATTTATAAGAAGAAAATATTGCAGGATTAACGAAAAGGAAATAAAGGGATAATAAGAAAATTTAAGTTAAATATATATGCATTTCTGAAAGATGATGAAATCGAATACATGTGGCATTTATAGCTTTGGGATAATGCCTTAATCGTTTTTAATAAGAAAAGGCAGATTACACAATGACATAATCAATATATGTAGTTGATAGAAATAAAACAATATCATACTTTGTATTTTAGAGCATTATGTAATATTTTGTCAAATTTTAATTTTACAAATCCATGTTTTTACTGTTCAAATTTCATAAGCCATTTGCCAATGAATAAAGTTCTCATTCAGGGAATATAGTCTGTGTTGGGATATCTTCAGCGATGTAGGAGGAGGTATTCTCCAAACAGCTAAACACAAGCAAAAGTCCGGATTGGATGACTGTTCATTAAGGGTAAGCACATTGTAAATTATGAGCATATATATTGAAAGACTATCCAGTATTGACAAATCTGAGTCTCAAGCTGACAGTCAATAGAATATGTGGTAAAAATTACAATTGTTTATTTGCAAGGAAACTACTTTGCCATTATGTGGTGAGTCTTCCACAGAGATCAGCAGTGTACTAAATTATTTAATGATGGTAAAGGTTTCTAAAGCCAATGCTAGTGAGCTTGAGAGCATGCTCATTTTGTTATATCTGGGGGATAATATTTTGAATATTTTAAATTATTCTTTGTATTTCAGTTTATAGTTTTAATTTTAAATAAGAATAAAATAAATTAAATAGTTTTGATTTTAAATAAGAACGTGCATCATTTCTGAATTAGCAAATATAAAGTGTTTTCTTTAAATAACTTTAAAATGAGATCTGCATTCAATATAAAGTCTGAAAATAGAGAGGAAGATCACATTTAATTAGGTTCACAAATGAAAACATCCTTACATTTGTTACCTTTCAATGTATGCTGTTAGCATAGCTGGAGTTATGACAAAACTTCTTGACTAATAATAGACATTATTCACTATCTTAAAATAACTTGTGAAATAGTCTAAAGAGAAATTTGCAGTATGACATATTAAATTTAGGTATGTTGTGCAGGGAGATCAAAGAGCTGTGAAAGCATACTGACACATATATTCCTTTTATGTAAAAATGTTGTGTTTAACTCAAGAGTGAATAAAATTGCATTCTTGGGAATCAATGTTCTTTATAATATCAATGTGACTGATTAATATCAGAAATTTAAACACTGGAAAAATTTAAATTTAAATAAATGTTTATTAATGTATTCATTATAGATTTTATGAAATACGTAACATCTAAGCTGCTTATATGAAAGTTTATAAACAGTATGATGAATATTCATTATCAAAATAATCTGTTAATTTTACTTGTATCCTTTCATGAACCTGTTAAACCTTGTTTACAGGTGGAAATGAAGAAAGATCCTCTTAAATCTGGTCACTGAAATGAGACAATTAGAATTAAAAGTGTCATACATCTAAAATATTATTTAACCTGTGTCCTTACAAAATTGCATACTTTTTGCCTTTATACTATCTCAATGGTTTTAGTTCTAACAAACCAGCAAATGCGAACTAATACCTATCCTTTTCAAACTTGTCCCAAAATCTGGAGAAAGAAGAATGCTTTCAAACACATTGTGTGAAGCCATTACTTTGACATGAAAAGCAGACAAGGATATCACATCAAAAGAAAACTAAGACCAATATCCCTAATGAACATATATGCAAAAATATTCAACAAAATCTTTCCAAAATAAATGCAATAATACTTTAAAATATCACACATCATGATCAAGTGGGATGTATTCCACAGTTGAAAGGAATGGTTCAACATCTGACAATTGAACAATGTAATTTACCACATCAACAAGAAGAAAGATAAAAATCACATGATAATATCAACAGAGGCAGAAAAAGCATTTGAGAAGATTCAACATCTATTGATGAAAAAATTCAATAAAATGAGAATAGAAAGAACATACTTAAATATAACCAAGGTCACATATGCCAAACTCACACTTAAAATCATAAGTGGTAAGAAATGAAAGAATTTTCTTGATGATCAGGTATAAGACATTGATATTCCCTTCACCACTCCTTTTCAACATAGTGTTGAAAGTTATTGCTAGACCAAATAAAAGAATCCATCTTGAAAAAGAACAAATAAAAAAAAAAACATATTGAAGATGACATATACATAGATAACCCTAGACACGTCACTAAAAAATGACAAGAAACAATAAATAAGTACAATAAAGTAGCAGGTTACAAAATCAGTTTACAAAAATAAAATATATCCCTTATGAAAACAAAAATTTAGGAGAGAAAGAAATAAAAAGAAATCATTTACTACCACACTCAAAATATAAAATAACTAGGAATAAATATAGCAAAATAGGTAAGGACCTTATACAATGAAAACTATAAAATATTGGCCAATGAAACAGAAGAAGACACAAAGAAATGGAAAGATATTCCCTTTCTATGCTTTGGAAGAATTTACCTTGTTGAAGTGGTTATCTTATCCAGAGCAGTAATCAGAACCAATGCATCCCTATCAGAAGTTCAAGACATTATTCTAAGAAATAGAATTAATGTTACTGAAATTTATATGAAATCACAAAAAACACCAGATGAAAGATGAAACACCTTAACCATAGCAACACTCACAAAAAGAGGATGAAAAGTGGTACCACACTCCCAGATTTTATATGAAAAGGTATAATATTCAAAACAGTATGATATTTGAATAAATGTCGATACACAGAATAACGAAATAAATTTGAATACCCAAAAACACATTTGTAGAAATGTGAAATCATACCTATGAGTCATATACAGAATTATTAACTAATGTTATCTCAATAGATAAATAATATCTCTCATAACACAGACCAAACCAACCTTAACAAAATATCAGCAAATCCAGGGGCATCCCTCATAGTGCAAGGGGTTAAGTCTCAGCACTCTGAAGCTATAGATAGCTACTGCTGCATGAGTGTGATCCCCAGCCAGGGAGGTGACCGTCATGGCGCAGCAGTTCTCTCCTGTCTCGCCCAATTCTCCCCTCAGCATTGTATTTCAGTCTATCCACCTTTCCGCTTCCCGCTCTGTCTCTGGTGAATCCTCTCACCTTCCGCACCTCTGGTCTGAATCCCAGCTCTTGAATGGATAAGTAAATAAATCTTTAAAAAGATAAAATAAGCAAATCCAGTTCAACAGTATAAACTAAGGACAATACTTTATGATGAATAAACAAAAGTGATAAAGAAAATGAAGGGAGAGGTAAGTATCGTTATTCAGTAATTTCATGACTGCATTTGTAGATAACACTTTGAAATGAAGAGCAATAAATACACTTAGCAGGATCACAGCATGTAAGAAAAAAACAGGCAATATACAAAGTCAAAAGTATAGACTATAAATTCAACTTATTAGTAACAAATAGAGAATTCAAAAATCAAAAGCTTCAAAATCAAGTAATTAACATTTTCAAATTGTAGTCAAATTCTGTCTTGAAATATATAAAATAGTGACATAATTTTAGAAAAGACCAAATACATGAAGATATATTATGCCCATGAACTGGAGAAGTCAATATGGTAAGGATGTCTTCCCTTTAATATTATTCTATAGATAACTTGCAATTAAAATTATAACAGATATTTGAAGAAAATTATGAGTTCATTATAAATCTCATAAGGAAATGCAAAGAACCTAGACTAGTCATATAATTATATAATCAAAAATAAATTTAGAGGGTTAAGATACCTCATTTCAAGTCTAAGGAAAAGTTTCATTAATTTAGACAGCACAGTTTATCACATAAAAATAGAAAAAAACACAATGAAATTTCAAGAGTGGTCAAAAATAAATCTAAGCAAAATCACTGATTTTCAAAAAAATAACTATACTAAATGTAAGACATTTAATATAAGTTCATATCATATTTATATGAAATTCAAGAACAGTCAAACTAATTTAATGTGACAATACTTATAAATTGTAGATCAAAGCAAAATAGACTGATAAGTACTTGAAGGATATTAGTTTATGTAGTAATAGTAGTGTAGTATACAAAAATGTCAAAACTCATCAACTGAACTTAGGATGTTTGATTTTTATCATGTTATTCTTTGATGAAAGCATACTTAGAAAACACATAACAATATAAACCTATTTTTATAAAATATTTTTTAAAATAGGTATATACCAATGCATAACCACTGGTCAGACTTTATCTTCTGGAAATCACTTGAGATAAAACTTGAGAACTTCAAATTCTCTTACAGATTTTGAGCTTAATTCTGTAACATTGAAAAAAAAAAATGAGAGGATTTGATGGAAAGAAGTGACCTGTGTTATCTTTGCCACTTAGATCATTTTGGCTTGGCTTCTCACACAGTAGGAACAAAATAATAATGAACATGAATTAGCACTGACAGTTTCCCACTGGGATAAGTAAGAAATAATGAGAACCAGAACTTGAGACGCAACAGTGGCAATACAAAATAGAGACATGTAGATATCAAAAAGAATGACAGTTGTATGTGATGAGTCATAAAAGTGTTAAAGCTGCTTTTGGATTTCTGAATAAAAATGTGGGGTGTCTTCAAGAGAATTAGGAAGCATGAAAGGGAAGTATTTCTCTCAAAGATAATAATTTGCTTAATTGGAGATGTTGAAATGGGTATTCCCATAGACTATGTAAGTAAAAACATCTGGCAAATGATGATTAAGTGAACTTTGAATTTAGAAGTTTTTGCTCAGGTGATATTACTTGGAGTTCTAAACATACAGAATATATATAAAAGCATGGATTTTTTGGATATTGTCAATGACTTCCAACTACACTTGTTACTCAACAGGTTAAAGTTACTGTTCAAAACCATGAAAAACACATACCATGGAGAACCATGGCCACCTCCAGTGAGTGGTTGTCAAAAATACTTAATAAAGGGTTTAGAATTGTATCACTGGTATAAAGACAGACATATGAACCAATGGAACCATATAGAAAGCACAGAAGTAAAACCACACAACTATGGACAACTGATCTTCAACAAAGGAGCAAAGAATCCGCAATGGGACAAAGATAGCTTATTCACTAAATGGTGCCGGCAAAACTGGTCCATCATATGTAAAAAAATGAAATTGGACCACTATCTCACACCATGTACGAAAATCAACTCAAAATGGATAAAAGACCTAAATGTAAGACCCGAAACTATAAAATATGTAGAGGAAAACATAGATAAAACACTGCAAGACATACATCTCAACAGTGCTTAAGAGGTGGCAGTCCCCAAAGCAATAAAAATGAAAGAGAAGATAAACAGGTGGGACTACATCAAGATAAAAGCTTCTGTACAGCAAAGGAAACATTAAACAGAACAAAAAGAAACCCCACTGAATGGGAAAAAAATCTTTGCGCTCCACACAACAGACAAGGGTCTGATCACAAAGATATACAAAGAACTCATAAGACTCAAGAAAAATAAAGTAAAAAACCCAATCAAAAAATGGGCAGAAGAACTCAAAAGACACTTCTCCAAAGAGGACATACACATGGCCAACAGGCACATGAGAAAATGCTCAACATCCCACATAATCAGGGAAATGCAAGTCAAAACACAATGAGGTACCACCTTACACAACAACAACAAATGCTGGAGAGGATGTGGAGAAAAAGGAACCCTAGTACACTGCTGGTGGGAATGCAAGCTAATCCAACCATTATGGAAGACAGTATGGAGGTTCCTCAGTCTACTAGAAATGAAACTACCATATAATCTGTCAATCCGCTCCTAGGAATCTATCCAAAGGACACAAAAACTCTGATCCAAAAAGGAATCTATCCAAAGGACACAAAAACTCTGATCCAAAAGAGCACCTGTACTCTTATGTTTATTGCAGCACTATTTGTAATTGATAAGACCTGGAGACAACCTAAAGGCCCAAAAGTAGATGACTGGATGAAGAAGATGTGGTACATATACACAATGGAATACTATTCAGCAATCAAAAATGAGAAACTAGGGACATTTATAGAAACATGGATGGGGCTAGAAGGAATTACACTCAGTGACACAGTCAGAAGGCAAGAGAAAAATATCGGATGGCTTCACTATTAGGAGGAATATGAAAGAACAACAACAACAACAAAGAATAAGCTCAAGGAAATGGGCGATTATAACCAAAAGCAAACAAAAAAGTCAACAAGACCAAAAAGCCAAGATAAAACAAAGGGACCATGGGGAGGGAGGGGAAAGAGGGGAGGGCAAAGATGGGATGAGGGCAGAAAGTGCACAAGGGACTGAGGTGATGGTGCATGGGTGGAATGGTGGTGGGTACTCCCTAGGGAATATAAATGATGTCAAATATAATTAATACTAACAAAAAAAAGAGTTTAGAATTGTATCAGTTTTGTATGGGGAGTACTAATGAAAGAATGCTTTACTCTGCATGAGATGCTGTTAGAAAGTAGACATAAAACTATGACTGGGTGTTTAATAATATCTGTTGGAAAGGGAGACTAGTGCAAGTTATAGCTCTAATTGATAATGGAACAGACAATGACTCAACTTAGTCAGGAGAGAAGTATATTTTTGATTTTGTCACACAGGAAATGCTTCCGTTTAGTCTGTATTCAGACATCATTAGAGTGTTCTTACTTTTGTCTTGATCCGTTATGATCACCGAGGGGCCTTTTCTGATGTTGATGTTCTGTGAAATTATTTCTGCTCAGCAAGGGAAGTGCAAAATGTAGCTGTGAGCATCAGCTCATTACATAGAGTGCTAGGGCCGGAAAGACAGTTGCAGCCAGGTCCTGCCTACAGGGTCTGATTTCTCTTTCCCAGTGTGTATAACAGCTAGGAGTATTGCAATTAAGATAGAAAGACCGCCAAACCAGAATTTTTAGGAATAATAATAGCATTTAATAAATATTTAAGAGAAGATATAATTAGAGACTTTGGGAAAGCAATATGAAAGTCTAAGGAAGGAGAGGGTGGAATAATGGAAAATAAAGAAATCTTTTAAAAAGCAGTATGAAATCCAGAGGACCAAATGAACTAGTCAATGATTAAAAAGTTGCTAGGATATATTTACAGGTATCAGTTATCTTTATTTTTAAAGATTTATTTATGCATATGAGAACTGGGGTACAGACCAGAGGTGTGTGTGTGGGGGGGGGGGGTGAGAGGAGTCACCAGAGACAGTGGGGAGCAGAACAGGCAGATTGACTGAAATACACTGCTGAGGGGAGCAGCAGGCAAGACAGGAGAGGTCTGCTGTGCCAGATGGGTCAGCTCCCTGGCCGGAGATCGAACTCATGCTGCAGTGGCTATGGACAGCCTCCTAGTGCTGTGCCTAATCCCTTGAGCCACCAAGGGAGGCCCTTGTATCATTTACCTTTTGAAGATCACTTTCAATAGATTGGAAGGTGTATGTGTTTGTAACAAAGGGAAGATCCTTGAAAACATTTGGCCATACATAACTACACTTGAATAATTAATTCACAATGGCAATAAGTGTGATACAGTCATAGAATTATCCATGAAAAAATTATCTTTTTAACTTTATATTATGTTAAGCATGTTTTAATATGTTCATGTTAGTTGGCTAAAATAATAACTAAGGCATATGAAATCACAAACTAAACTTATGCACAAACTAGATTCCTGCCTAGATAAGAAATACATTTATAAGAGAAACAATTCAAACAATCAAAAAATCAATGGTAGATAGATGGTTAAATCTAAGGAAGTGATGAAGTTGTGAGACTGAACTGTGGTTGTTCATCTACCTCAATTAGGATATAAGGTCCAAAGTAACTTAAAAATGATTAAATTCTAAAATGAAGGGATTTACACTGTGGGGGAAAAATCCGGTTTTAGACATTATATTTAGTGCGATATTGGCAAAATACTATAGCCAATGTTAACCTATTTCATGTTATCTCAGGGAAATTATACTTAGAAATCTTGAGTTTTAGGTCCCATGGCCTGATGAAAATATCTGACTTCTACACAATAAAAGGGTACTGAGAAACACACCATTCTCATCTGTAATTCTAACCCTCATTTCACCTATTATATAACTTAAATATATGTAAAACTCCCAGAAAGCATACTAATACAGAAATGAAAGATTAAGGAAATCTACATCTGCAGTACTTTTATAAGCCTGGGAATAATTTTTGACATTTGGTAATTAAAATAATCAGACATATCATATTTGTATTGCAATTTAAAATACTAATTTACTTGAGACTAGAGACTGTAATGTGAAATGAAATTTAGCTAATTTTGCCAACATAAAAAGTTTTGGAAAACTTGTCAATGACTGCATTTATATTTTTAATTTGTAGGATTCATAAGGAATATGTAAGTGTTTGAGTGGGATATATTTGCCAGAGAGAGTACTTAAAATAAAATGCACATATGCATTATATAATATTTAGGGAAACAATTAAATTCATTTTAAAAATACGAGCATTTGCAGTTAGGCAGCTGAAATGCAAAAAAAGAACCTTTATAAATCATTTCATAATATTTAGTTAATTTAATTATTATAGTTACATAGTCAAAGTTCTCTTAAGAATAATTGTTAAATTCTACAAAACTTATGCATTACTTAAAGTAAAAAATAAATTACTGTTTGAATTTTTATTTTTTAAAATAAAAATGTACAATAATTTGTAGTATTATTTTTAATACTAAAGTAACATTGGTTTATAACACTGTATGTGATTAAGAGGTATAAATTTATTCTTTTCACGTATCTGCAACCAATTACCACACCACACCATCCAGGCACCCATAATCCTGTAATAATTAGCTAGTTCTCTTCTTCTTTCCAATGATAGTCTCAATATGCTGCAATATTTCTAGGGCTTGTTTTGGTTTAGTCTTTTCCTTTGTATATCCCACAAGTAAAATCATCCCATATTTGATTTTCTCCTTCTGACTTATTATGTTTAACATAACTCCCTTCTGTTCCACTTACATTGTTGAAAATGGCATTATCTCTTTTTATAGCTAATTTGTATTCCATTACATACTTATACCACACCTGTTTAATCCATTCATTTGTCCTATGGTACTTTAGGTTGTTTCTATAAACTATTCTAAACAGTGTTGCAATGGAAAAAGCTGTGCAAATATTCCTATAATTAGGATTTTTTTCATTGTTGTTATTTGGTTTCTTTGCATTCTTCAGGTAGATACTTAGGACGGAAATGCTTTATCATAAGTACATTTGAGAAACATCCATGCTATTTTCCATAGAACCTCCACCAATTTACATTACCACTAACAGGGTATAAGGGTTTGTTTTTTTTCCATATCCTCACCAACACCTTTTGTTTCTGGCATGGAACTCTTGATATGGAACATTTCTAGAGGTATGGGGTGATATCTCATTGTGACTTTGATTTGTATTTGTCTTCTCATAAGGCAGATACATTTTCATGTGCCTGTGGGCATCTGTGTTTTATTTCAAGATGTATGCATTCAGATCTGCCATTTTTTAATTGGGTTGTTTTCATATTGTTGTATGAGTTCTTTATATATTTTAGATTATTTCCCCCTTCTTGGATGCATGTTCCCATTCAGAAGGGTGTATTTTTGTTTTAATGGTAGTTACTTTTGCTGTGCAGAAGACTTTTGGGTTGTATGAATCCCGTTTATTTATATTTACTTTTGTTTCCCTTACCTTTGCAAGTATACAAAGACATCTTGGGAGCTAGTGCCATAACATGTTTTGCCAGTGTTTCCTCTCTATAATTTATGGTTTCAGATCTTACATCAAAGTCTTTAATATTTTTTCAGTTAAATTCCGTATAGGCTGTGAGACAATGTTCTAGTTTCATTCTTTCGAATGTTGTTGTGTAAGACTGGCTCCAACAGTTGTGCTTTCCTAAACTCATTGAAAATATTTCACTTTCATCCTATACTCTTCTCTTCTGTATCAAAAAATTGTTCATATACATGTGGATTTACCTCTGAGCTCTCAGTTCTTTTCCATTGGTCACATTCGTGCCATAGGGCAGATGTAATGTTTCAATTACTATAGACTTGTAATGTAGCTTGAAGTCTGAGCATATGATAATTCTGTTCATTTCTGTCAGAATTGTTTTGTCTAATTTGGTCTTTCATGGTTCCATATATCCTCTAGATACCCTGTATTCACATCCCTTGACAGAGGGTAGATATATTTGAAAATATAATAAATTGAAGGTGCAAATCAATGTGATTCTTAGTTAAAAATAAAATCATTTGAATACTATATAGCTGTTCTTTTGAAATCCAAGCACATGAAATAAGTGGCATAATTTATTTTTGGAATATCTTTATCGTCTAGACTTTATTTTCTTTGACAGATGATTCCCAAATCAAGTGATCATGCCTCCCAAATTCCTACAAACTACAGATACAAATTAAAATTTAAAATTAGCTTAGATATTATCATAAAATATTTTTTAAAAGAATAACTTAGATAAGGTACCTTATTTTCCCAATTAAAAACAAGTATGGACATTGAGCACATTATTCTAAGTGACAAAAGTCAGACAGATATTCCCTTTCAACAGATTTTTAATTAAGACAATTAATACATGATATTACTTATATGTAGAATATAAAAAAATGATACTGGTCAAAAGAGAAAATAAAATTGTGAGATACAGGAAATGCAGGTTGCTCATAGACAGATAATATAAATGTACAAACTAGAAACAAGTACTGAATAAACCCTACATATCTAATGCAAAGTAAAGTGCATATATACAATTGTAATATAATCACAAAACTTGTTAACAGATTAAAGCAATAATCCCAAACACTAAAAAGAAAATAGCATTATGTAACATGATAGTAACATTATGTAACGTGCTAATTTTCACTACCATGGCAAGCATTGCAATGTATAATTGTTTGAAATTAGCATGTTTCAGTTCTTAAATTTGTACAATATTATGCCTCATAATGTATAAATTAAAAAAAATTAAAAAATAAGAAAATACACCTGTACTTTCAATTTATCTTTAAGATTTTTCATAGATTTTGTAATTTATATTCACATGTAAACAATCACTCAAAAGATGACTTGACACAAAGTTTTAGTTAATATAAAGTATTAATTTTCATGGAAATATTTATTTTATAGAATTACAACTAAAACTCTATATGTATTATTCCGAATTGGGATGATGCTAAGCATGGAGTGATGGGGGCCACCTAACTATGCCGTGAGGCAAAAGCCTGTCATGGGGAACTGCTTGAAAAATCAGAGGTTCCACAGTTGGCCCTCCTCGGACTCCCTTTGTTTTGGCGATTTAATAATTAAAGTTTTAAAAGTTACAAAAAATGTGCTTGCTGGAATATCATCCATGGGGGTGGTTGTATGATTGGCTCTTTTATTGAACAAAGTCATTCGTTGCCACATATTTTGATAACGTCCTGCCAAATGGCTGATATTATTATAACACAAATTCTAAAATTTGATTATTAGAGAATTTTAATATAATTTTTTTTAATTTACATATATTTGACATCGCTTGTAATCCCCATGTATTCCCCATCACCATCTCACCAGTGCACCATCACCTCAGTCCCCCGTGCTCCCGTCTGCCCTCCACCCTTTCCCTCTTCCCTCCCCACCAAGTGTCCCACCTTGTCCTTGTCTTTTCATTTTTGGTTTTTGTGTCTTTCTTGTTGTTATTATTATTGTTGTTCTTATTCCTTTCCTTGATCTTTATTTGGTTCTCTTATATTCCTCCTAGGGGAGGAACCATCTGGTATTTTTCTTTTGCCTTCTGACATACTTTGGTGAGCATACTCCCTTCCAGTTCCATCCATGTTCTTATGAATGTGTCTAGTTTTTCTTTTTTGATTGCTGAGTAGTATTCCATCGTGTATCTGTACCACCGCTTCCCGATCCACTCATCTGTTTTTGGGCATTTAGGTTGTTTCCAGGTCTTACCTATTGTAAAGAGTGCTGCTATAAACATGGGGGTGCAGGTATTCTTTTGAATCAGTGTTTTGTGTCTTTTGGGTATATTCCTAGGAATGGGATTGCTGGATCCTATGGAAGTTCCATTCTTAATAGATTGAGGAACCGCCATACTGCTTTCCATAATGGTTGGACCAGCTTGCATTCCCACCAGCA
>JAGFMF010011445.1:4135286-4175291 GCA_019455555.1 Galemys pyrenaicus | reverse complement strand
TAGTCTGGTTAGTTCTTTGTGGATCTGTGTGATAAGTCCCTTGTCAGTAATGCTGTGTGCAAAGATTTTCTCCCAGTTGGTGGGTTGTCTCTTTGTTTTTGTTAGCGTATCTTTTGCGTACAGAAGCTTTTAAGTTTGATGTAGTCCCACCGAAACTACAGGGATTTTGAAAATCCCTGCAGGATATTTTGAAAATCAAGTGATCTTTATATTTATTGTTTTAATAATATGTCAAATGATATAATCTAATTTGGAAATACATTTTTCAGAATACTTGAGATATTAGACATTTCTAAAACAAATCTTATAAGAACCTAAGTTTTTTTTTTTTTTAATCCTTACAAATATATATGGTAAATAAAGCTTCTGTGCTTTCAGACCTAACTTCAAGTGCCAACTAAAACTTGTTGGAAGATATGAAGATGTAATTCTACTTTTAATCAAATTTTATGCAAGTTAGTGAACAAATAAGCTGACACAGGTCAATTTATTAAAAATATTTAATTAGTCTTACATTCAGTATGTGGCAGCTGGGTATTCAAGTCCTATTTGATTTAAAAGAGTAAATAAATTCTTTAATTCATAATATAAATAAGAGATTAAAATTTCCAATTGTAATGACACTGCTAACAAATGAAACATTTGCAAATTTTTCAATCAGTTCTACATAAATAATTCTTTAAATCTGGAAGAATATTTTGTTATAGGAAATATGTAATTACTCAAAAGTATACATTACAATATATATTTTAATGTATTATAAGAGGTTCTTTAGTAACCTCTTAGTAAAAGGTTTAGTAAGACAAGAGGAACATGACAGAATTATTTGAAGGAAAGTTTTTGTGGATGTTAAAAGTATATCAGTAGAAAAGTTCACACAAAATTCCACAATTTCATGTCATTAAAGAGGAAAATCTCAAGCTATAAACATTATCTCAAGTTTATAGTATTAAAATACTTCAGATGTTTTTACTGAAAACAAAATAGACTCAAGTGAAACACATCCAAAATAAGGAAGAATTTTAGGAATAAACTTATTAACTATTATCAGATAGTAGTATTAATATGAAATGCAGGCAAGCAAGTACAAGAAAGAACTAGGAAAGAGGATATTTATTTCCTTTTAAAAATATTTTACAGTTAAAGAATTATAACATCAATACAAGAGATAAATTTAAATAAATAGCCTGGGATATATGTATATATATATAGAGAGAGTTATATATTGGATATCATTATATAATAGATGTGATACTAGAAATATTGGAAAAGCATGGTTGGTATTATTATATTATATAATATATATTATTATAGTCAAATCCAAATGAAATCACTGAACTCATATTTAACCTATGCTTTCTTTTTTTTTTAAAAGATTTATTTATTTATGCATACAAGCACTGGGGTACAGGCCAGAGGTGTGGGGGGTGAGAGGATTCACCACAGACAGAGTGGGAGCAGAACAGGCAGATCAACGGAAATACACTGCTGAGGGGAGCAGCAGGCGAGGCAGGGGAGGTCTGCTGTGCCATGTGGGTCCCCTCCCTGGCCGGCAGCAGGGATCAAACTCGTGCTGCAGTGGCTGCGGTTTGCTTCATAGTGCGTTGCTTAATCCACTGCACCACCAGGGAGGCCCTAACCTATACTTTCTTCTGTGATTTTTTTTTGTTTCAGTTCTTTCATCCAAGTCTTTAGAGCAAAAAATTCAAAAAGAATTACATAAAACTGTAATTTTCTACAGAGCAAAATAAACCATCATTAAAAAAAATACCACAGTGCATGGGTAAAATACTTACACATGATATATCCAACAAGAGGCTAATATTAAAACTCTGCAAAGAGTTCATATAACTCAAAATAAATGAAAACAAAGAACCAATAAAAATGAGCAGAACTAAGATAGACCTTTCTCCAAAGAAGACACATATGTATGTGACCAACAGTCACAAAAAATGTTGAACACTACTTATGATTAGGGACTTATGACTCAAAACCACAATGTGATGCCACCTCATATCTGTTAAGATGGTCCATAAGAAAAGGATCAGAAACAAAGTGTTCCTTTGCTAATCAGATGAAGCAAAACAACCTACATACATTGTGGTGGGATTGTAGATTGGCTAAGCACCAATGGAATAGTATTGGAGGTTCTCAAAAAATAAAAAAAGATTTATCATTTGATCCAGCAATTCCACTTTTATGTATCTGTTCTGACTGCAAAAACACTATTTAAATGGATATGCACGCCCTGTTTTCATTGCAGCATTATTTAAAGTAGCCAAGTTATAGAATCACTCTAAGTAACTGATAAGAAATGAGTGGATTAAAGATGTATCTTATATACACAATGAACTACTACACAACTATAAAAATAATGAACTTTTGCTATTTGAAATAACAAGGATGGAACTGGAAGGTGTTATGCTAAGCAAAGTAAGTCAAAAGATAAATACCAGGAGAGTCTACTCATATGGAATTACAATGATTTTAAAAAACCAAAGTAACAGGCTAAATTCAATGGCAATTGCTAGAAATCTGATTGTTGAACTGAGGCTGGGAAGGGAGTAGGTTGGGAAGGATCTGCAATAGACTGTATTGGAGGATTATGGTTGTTTTGGTTTGTGTGATATGGTAATGGACATCTTAAGAGTGAACCTATACCTTTAAATCATACACAGTGCTTTAAACCAATGTAACATCAACAACAGTTAATGCAAATAAAAATAATTTATAATATTGCCATAAATAAAATTTAAAGACAAGATACATAATATAACTTTTATAACCAATAAGCAAAATTAATAATAGGAAATCAATAAATTACCTTTATACAATTTAGATTAAAATATCATGTTTAGATTGTAGTGTTAGATTGTTCTATTTTTAATTATATTTTTATGATGAATATTAGTATAATTGCCTTGTAGATCAATTTGACAATGTTAAATATTGAAAATGAACCCATTGGAAGATTAGTAATTATCTTCTTCCAGAGTCTTTAAGCTCATACACATAAGGAAATATGTAAAGGGATGAGTTTTTGAACATTTTTAGTTGTTTAAAATGTAAACAAAACCAGTGTTCTGTTTTGATTACCAGGGAAATTTTTGTATAATAGTTTGATGGTATACAGCATGTTACAATTCAAATATATAAATTTGTCTACCTTATATAATGTGGATAGAACTTTATAATATATAAGTAAATGAAAGAGGTAATTTTCAAACCTAGTCCCACTTTGTAAACACTAAAAACCTACAAACTAATGTGACTTGTTAAAATAATAGCAATAATGAGTGCAGTCTGGTTCCTTCTTTCAGGGTTACTTATAACTTGTAGCTCATTATTTACTGTGTGGAGATTCAAGTGCAACTGGAAAGAAAGGTTTTGTTTTGTTTTGTTTTTTTCTCTCCATGCTCACTACAGAGAAATCTATTAATTCCCTGTCCACAGATACTCCAATCATATGGTATCATAAAAATCCACTATGGCAGAGTATTTCTTTGAAATCCTACTATTTGGAATAATTGGGAGAAAGAGTAAAGTGCCATTGGCAATGTGGGTGAATAATATAAGATAGAGGAGACTATGAAGCCAATATGAAGGTAATGTTGAATAAAAGAAAAATTTCTGGCATCTTAGTAAAATCATTAATGTGCTAAGTAAAACAATGACAGGACCATTACAATGTTTTAGGATATTATAGCAATATGTTATCCTTTTACAGGGCTTGAGAAATGTATGTAATTGATTTTTGCTGATTAATTAAATATAAGTACATACATCATTTTTTCTTGCCAACTTGCATTTTAAAACACCACACAATCTATAAATGTTTCTTAAGATTAATAATAACAATAAAGAAAATAGTAACAACAAACAACATCAATGCTTCATGAGTAATGACTCCAGGCAAATCATTGGGAAAAGATTGGAAGAAGTTTCCTAAAACTCCCAAAAGGAGTGCATTCTACAAGGCAGGAAAGCCATTCATGGATAAAGTAAAATTCAGAAAACATTTATAGCTGTACAGCAGCACCACCTACTAACTATATTGATCAAGCCTTACTATTTGATGTTTTCACTGACATGACTTTACCAGTCTGCTGTTTTCAAGATGAAACATTTTAATATTCCTGGTAACTTTTGAAAGAGAGAGAAAAATTTTGAAGTCTTTTGTTTCTTTCAAGAACTTGTTTTTTAAAAAGCATCTAAGCATGCTAGAATGTTCAGCTTTTCAATAAACACCAATAACTGTTTACTCCCAAAGATTCTTCCTCAAGCCCTCACTTCAATATTCTAACCTTACTGTGTAAACAATCCCTGAACTATTATGCCATAACATTTACCTAGTTCTTCTCAAGCCCTAACATTGAAAGACTTCCCATATACCACACTCTAAAACCACATATATATGTTTTCTGACTTTATTCTTTTCTTTAACATTCTGCTAAGAATCTGTCAAGTTAGTTTTCTCCCTTATCACAGTAAGAATAAACAAGAACAAACAAGAGTTTTTCCTTATATTTTGGTTGTTTTACTGGTATTTTCAGGAAGCAAGCATTTGACTGGAGGCAGCAAACAGCATGTGGTGTTAAAATAGCAGTAATTTGAGAGGGCTGAAGTACAATATTTTGAGAGACTATCAATTGCTAAATCTGTAGTGATAGATCTGGATCCTAGTCTAGCTTTCTGAGTGTCATTTTAAAGAACCTGGCTAGTAGGCTAGCATACAAGAAAGAAGTCATGGCTGTAATTTTTAGGATCCTTAGAAAGACCTCTTTGGAACTAATAAAAATATATTCCATGAAAACATTAAGTTTATCTTTTAAATGTAAAATATATTTTATTAACTTGACTATTAAAACAGAATTATTTCTATGATAAAAAACTATGATGTGGAAAAGAAATCTTTCCATAATTTTGACTTATAGAAAATTTTAATATTTTCCATATAAGAAAGTCAGCCTTAAAAAAGGTGTAATGAGTTAACATATGTTCATTAAACAATAAAGTGTCACATATTTTAGAATATTTAATTTCAGTTCTTTTAGTCCCTTCAACCTCAATGATTAGGTTATAGTACAAAAACTTTAATGAGATTAGCTTTTGATGAACTCTTATGACTACTTATTGTTATAGTTCAGAAAAATAAGATACAAAATTGCTATATGTTTTTAATATTTGTTTAGTGAATTTGCAAGGTACATTCAAAACATAAGATAATTTGATGGGATAGGACATTCCTTAGACAGCAACCTTCAGCCTTTTGCTGCTGAGCTGTTGCAAAGTATATGAAAGGCTACTCCAGTACTCATGTCAAGTCTATTGACTTGTTTAAAATTTAGTAATTGAAGCAAATTATAGGTTGCTTCAAAAATGGGTGGATAATCAGAGTGGAATTAACTGGATTGGACAATAGCTTTCTAAGTGTCATTCTAAAGAAGCTGGTTAGTGGGCTAGTATACATGAAGCGGGCTAGTACACAATAAGTATGCTAAACAGTGATGAAATTTATTCTATTTTTTCTGAAAATACTGAAAATAATATCTATACTTCCCAGGTTATTATAAAATATTGGTGAGTATGGCCAACAAGTTTGGGTGAAGTTTTTTAAATAGATTTAAAAAAAAAAGCAGTTAATGTGAAGGAAAAAATCTGGACAATAAATACCTCTTCTTTAAGTTATCAAATTTGTATTCCTTTAATGTGAAGATGAAAACATACTTTAGTAATTGGAAATTAACATATAGTGAAAATACAATAGAATAGAGAATTCTCTTAGGTAAGAATTACAAGAATTATGCTTATATTAAATATTTTCTGCTTTTGTTTGTTTATTTTTCAGCTTTAGTTACCAAGATGAGCGGTATTTTACTTTGTGTTAAGGCAAATAACTCATAAATAAAAATAAAAGGCAATTCAATTATAAAGAAGAAAAATAAATAAAATCTATAAAGTGCAAATTTTATTACAGATATATTGTATATTTTAATATTCTATTTAATTCCCACAAACCCTACCGTTAAGTTTCTCTCATTTTACATTTGATGAAGCCAACACTTGGAAAAGTAAATTATGTAAGAAAACACAATAACAACATAATAATGATGGGTGGATTAGAACTCAAACTTGAGTTTTGTTTTCTCCATACCAAACTACCTTCCAAAGAAAAAGTCTTACAGGAATCATAATTTAAATATTCCTATGTTGTTACATGAAAGAAATGCAATAGCAAAATCTAAACATATTTTTAGATCCTAATTTTAATAATGATCAAAATCATTTTGTATCTAACATTTACTGGATGCATTCTAGTTACACGGTGCTATTCTATAGAATCATTAGTTACTATACTCTCAATAGCAACAATGTCATGATGTTTATTCTTATTTTATACCTTAAGGTCTCCTACACCACACACACATATATACATGATATAACATGATCATGCCAGCTTGGCTAAGAAGGGAACTCTTCATTGAAGAATGGAATATTAAATGGTTCTGGAAAGAGATGGTATTTGAATTAGTAGAATGTAATGGATTAATCATATTGATTGTATATTGACTTGAAAAGACAAATCAGACAGAAAAATTAAATTGAGCTAATTAAGAAAAGAAAAAAAGAGGGTTAATGTGTTTCTTTAAAGTAGAAATCTTCCTGATAATTTATGTGTGAATGTGTTGTGCAAAAATCTAATTTTTTATTTTTATTTTGTAACAATTTCAAATAGTATAGATGTTGTTTAAGCAAATAATAAATATCAGTAAATGCAAAGCACTATTGTTAAAATTTTACCATTTAATTTTTAAAACTCCAGTGAAGTTAAAGCACAGTTCATGCAGCTAGGAAGTGATCAAATTGGCATATGAATAAGACATTCCAGTAACTAAGTTTGTCCAATATTAAACATGAAAAAGTCTTTTATATATATATTAAGATTTATTTATTCATGCATACAAGAACTGTAGCATAGGCCAGAGGTTGGGGTGGGGTGAGAGGATTCACCAGAGACAGAGTGGGGAATAGAACAGGCAGACTGACAGAAATACACTGCTGAGGGGAGCAGCAGAGGAAGCAGGAGAGGTCTGCTGTGCCTTATGGGTCCCCTCCCTGGCCAGGGTTGGAACTCATGCTGCAGTAGCTGCAGATGTTTCATAATGAGGTGCTTAACCCCTTGCACTACCTTGGAGGCCCTTGAAAATTTATTTTAGTATTATTATTTGAATTTAAACACAAAGATATATTGGAAACAACAATGAAATAGAAATATTTTCAATGATATCTAAGCATGTTTATTTTGTGTGTGCATTTGCAGTGTTACCAAAATACTTTTTTTTTTTTCATATTCCAAGTTGAATGCAAAAGTTGGCTGCTTTTGGTATTAGAATAATTATGGCTTCATAAAAAGTTTTTGAAACATTCCTTTTCCTCAATTTTTGGAAGAGTTTAAGAAGGATAAGCAGTAGTTTATCTTTGAAGGCTTTTATAATCATAGTATCTTCATCTGATGTTAGCTTATTTTTTTGTGCAATTTTTCATTACTATTTCATTTCTTTGCTTATAACTGGTATGTCCAATTTTCTATTATTTCCTGATGTATAAGAAATTGTTCAATTCTTCAGTAACTAAACTAATTGGCATATAAATGTCCATAGCAGTCTCATATGGTCCTCTGTATTTATAAGATATATTTTATTATATGGCCTCTTTCATTTCTGTTTCTATTTATTAGAGGTTTTTCTCTCTAATTTTCTTTGTTAGTTAAGCTAGAGGTTTCTCCATCTAGTTTATTATTTCAAGAGCCAGGTTTTCATATCATTGATCCTTTGTATTGTCTATTTGAATTGTTTTCTGTATTTCTCCTCTTTATTTTTTTATTATTTCCTTCCATATACCACATCTTGACATTGTTCTTTTTTCAGTTATTTTATATTTAAACTTAGATTTTTTTTTTTAATATTTGACTCTTGATATGGTGTTTCTTGTTTCCTGATGTGGGTTACATTGCTATATAATTCCCTTAGTACTGCTTTTGCTAATGATTCTAGTAGATTCTGTTAGCTTGTATCTTCATTTTCATCCATCTTCAGGTATTTTTTAAAATTCTTCCTTGATTTCCTCATTCATTCAATAATCATTCAGTACTATGTTTTTTTACTGAGAACCCCAAGGTATGTGCTTTACAGAGTTTCACTATTACCCAAACCAAAAGCACTTAGGAAATTTCTTAAAATACAGGAAATAATATCCATTATGGAAACTATGAATCATTTGATGACTGACATCCATGAATGTGTATTTTTAATGATGTTTTCAGGTTAATATGGAAATGACTATCTGAATTCTCAATCAGGAAATACTAGTTTATTTTTCAAATTAAAGGATTGTTTTATAACAACTATAATTCTACTTATTTAATTTTATCCTCAGTAGCTCTATAGCAAATTAATGAAGGAAATTAAAAGTAAGAAGTTAATCCAGAACACATGATTTCTCCATATACTTTCTATTACCTCTGCTGCTGGTAGAATAGAGAACATATAGCCTACATTCTTGATATTTTCTCTTAGATTATAATAACAGACTAAGGATTTAAAAATGATTTTAGAGACATTAAATTCCATTTATAATTCTCTCTTAAGTGAATGCTTTATATACTTCCAATTTTCTGAGGACTATAGCAAATTTAAGGGCATATATTTGGTAATTACTATGTGCTAAATCCTGGAAATCATAAAAACATCAACATTATATACCTTTAACTGTTTATCTTTTAAAAGTATGAGTTAGCATTAAGTAATATATATTCTTGTAATAAAAAAAAACTAAAAAAAATGTATTTTCAATGAGAACACACTGAAATATCTTAAAACCAGTTACAATCTTTCTAAACTGCATGTGATATTTTTATATTGATTTCTTCAATAGAGTAGTTTAAATAAAACAAATCCACGTTATCAGTGTAGATAGAAAACCCCCCTACAACAATCAGTAGTTAAATACAGTTTAACTTCCCCAATACTACAATAGGAATAGTATAAGGGAACCTTTTCTATATTAGGTACTGTTGATTAGCTCAGGGTGGAGTTATGTAATGTGATAAAAACACTGAGCTTTGGGAGATAATTCAAATGTATACACATCTACAAAAAGGGACCAGAGATTCCTGATAGAAAAATAATGCATAATTTAAATAGTTTTTAAGATACTTGAGAAATATAACATGTAATTCCCTCTACCATATGTTCTCAACAGTTATGTTAGTTTACTTTCATGTAAGCTTTAGAAAGACTTGATATTTCTAAAAGCCATTGGTATAGGATTCAATCACAGTTACTAAGAACCTAACTCTTATGTTAAATAAGGACTTATTGTAATCATAAAGCCCTTTTAAAAGGATAAAAGGAGGTCAGAGAAGTGGGATGGTGCTATATTGTTGGTTTTGAAGATGTAGGAAGGGGACTTGAGCATCTAAAAGCTAGAATAGGTATAAAAACAGATTCTACCAAGATCTTCCAGAAGGAATGTAGGACTACATATCCAGTTTAGAGTCTGACCTCCTGACCACAAATACTAAATCTGTATTTTAGTAACTAATTTTGCAGTAATTCAGCATAAGAACAATTGGAAAATAATACATATTTGATATAATTTATGATTTTTTTCATGTAAGGCTTAAGAGTAATCCATACATAAGAGTTTTATAAGGAGATGGGCATATGAATGTTGAAGCATGAATTCTTTAAAATACAGTTTTCCTATTCAACATTCATTTCTACCCTCTGCTCTCTTGCTTTCTTCAGTTTGGAGTCTAACCAGAAACTAACTTTCGTAAGATTACTTGCAGTGGCTGGAGTTCCTTAGAGCTCCCAATCCCAGTTTGTCTAAGATTGTCCCATTTTAGCACCAAAAATATCATACTCAGGAAACCCTTCATTCATAGGAACACCTGCAAAGCTGCATTGTGCCTTTCATGGACCCTAGGTATTCTTCTGAGAGATGATAGTCAGATGATGATGATAGGTACATACATATCTATACAAGTATGCAAAAATACCTCAGGCTAGAATCATTGCACTTCTACTATCATTATATTGATTTTTTTCTGATTTTAAAAGAAACTAATATTGAAACATTTCTATCTTGGTTTTGCTAATCCTTGTTTCTACTGAAATTTAGACATAAGTAGAGTTGCAGCATTCTATTGTTGGGGGAAAGGGTAGTCCTAAATAAATTACACGAATAAGTTTGTGAACTCCAACCCCCCTCCAGACCACCAGTGTTCCTGAACCACAAATCCAATATTATAATTATCGAAGAGCAGATCACTGGGATCGAGGAGTAAAGTTAAGCAGCCAGGCTGGCTATAAAACCAGAGAGGTGAGCCTTAGACTCTCTCTTCCTTTAAAACCATCTCACTTGGAATATACCCAAAAGACACAAAAACACTGATTCAAAAGAATACCTGCACCCCTATGTTTACGGCAGCACTCTTTACAATAGGTAAGACCTGGAAACAACCTAAATGCCCAAAAACAGATGAGTGGATCGGGAAGCGGTGGTACAGATACACGATGGAATACTACTCAGCAATCAAAAAAGAAAAACTAGACACATTCATAAGAACATGGATGGAACTGGAAGGGAGTATGCTCACCAAAGTATGTCAGAAGGCAAAAGAAAAATACCAGATGGTTCCTCCCCTAGGAGGAATATAAGAGAACCAAATAAAGATCAAGGAAAGGAATAAGAACAACAATAATAATAACAACAAGAAAGACACAAAAACCAAAAATGAAAAGACAAGGACAAGGTGGGACACTTGGTGGGGAGGGAAGAGGGAAAGGGTGGAGGGCAGACGGGAGCACGGGGGACTGAGGTGATGGTGCACTGGTGAGATGGTGATGGGGAATACATGGGGATTACAATTGATGTCAAATATATGTAAATTTATAAAATTATATTAAAAAAATAAAACCATCTCACTTAACTCAAAGCCAGCTCTCAACGTGCCATTGCATTCCAGTTCAGAAGATCTGGTAGGATATTTACAAATTTGTATTCCTCTCTTCCCTTAGTATTATTACTATTTTATTCCCCTTCTTTTATAAAATAAAACCCTTTAATAACTTTTGTCACGTGTTCCTGAAGTTGGAACTTATTATAAAAGTCTTTTAAACCTGCAGGTAAAGACCCAGTCAGGGAAACCCATTTTATATTAGGGTTGCCCTGTAACACTATCAGGACACAGAAGGTGACCAGAATTGCAGAAAACTCTATTCTGTTTCCTTCAGATGCTGAAATAGCTCCCTCACCATCAGACTTCTTGTGTAGTGAGACAAAAATAACCTCAACCTCATCTATTGAAACCATCAGGCTTGTGCATATCAAGAATACCATAATCCTTAAATGATGCATCTCTTTACTTATAAGAAAATAGAGTGAATATGTCAAACTAAGATCTCCCTGAAGTAAGTCACATTGAAATGAAAGTCTGAATTAAAAATTATTTGTTAATATGTGGCAGAGAAGGGCTACTAGACAGTTTATGTTATTAATTTCTATCTAAGGTAGAAATATTCTTTCTCTTGAACAAGTAAAACTGTTCAAGTTTTAGACATGAATCAATTCCAAGAAGACAGAACCATCATCAAAATGACAGGCATTGTTAAAGTCCTGATAGTCCAGAATTGTTGAAGTTGTCAGGCTCACTCCTATAATCTTTTCACACATAGAATGAGAAAGAGATAAAGAACCGAATAAAGTACCAGATAATGAAAGAGAATGAGTAATCCATGGAGAATGAATGTAGAAGGGAAAAATGAGAAATATCTGGAGAGGTAATAAAGATGAAAAACCTAGCTCTATTTGTGCAGGAACAGGCTCAATCTCCCTGTTCATTATTTATTTCCTGATATACCTGAGAGTTTTCAATATTTCTGTAATAGAAAAATAGGTTTTGATGTCAGTTATTTGATGTCTTTGGAAAGTTTTGTAGTGTAAAACAATCATTCATTTATAAGTATGTCTGTTCTATGCCTCCAGCAAGTCTACTGCTGGAATTTAAGGTCCATGAAGACAATGTTTATACCTTTTTTAAAAAATCTGCTTTCAAATTTGTAAACCCTGAGCATGGCACGTAGTAGGCATTCAATGAAAGTTCTCTGCATAAATAATTATAAATATCATTTTTGTGGTATATTGAGAACAAAAAAGAATGTAAGACATAATTGAGAAACTATCTGACACATGAAAAATAAATGAAACAAATAGAGAACACCGAAGTATTTTACAATATAGAGCAGTAGAAAAAGGGAAACATCACTGTGAAATTGTATTTATTGTTAAGGTGGAATATGAGCTAAAATTTGAAGGGAGTATTGAAATAAGCCGATAAGAGAATTCATTTGTATACACAATATAGGTAAATATATAGTATGTTCAGTTAAGAGTTTGATAATATGAGGCTTAAACCAGGGGAGTGGGAAGAAAAGGGATTAAAACAGGGGTGGGAATAGCACAAGGGACCATGCTGATGCTTCATAAGTGGTGTGATGGTGGGATATTTACAGGGACTACACCTGAGGGGAGGAATCAAATAATATACAAAAATTATTAATAATGTAAGAAAATTAAAATTTAATAAAAGAAAAAATGAAAACCAAAATTTCAATGATATTGAATAGAATGCAGAATAAAGAATTGATGTGGTAGTAATGATGTGAAACCAGGGCTAAGAAAGACAATGAAGCAAAATGTTATAACGATTCATAAAGTTAGGAAAAAACAATGGGCCAGAAGCCAAACATTTTATGTTCTTCTCCTGTACAAACACACACATATGTATATACATACACAAATATATGACATAGCACCCTTGTAAAATTAATCAAATTCTATCAGATTTTAAAAATAAGAGTGTGCCATGCCCTTTTCATAGCCATCTACAAAAAATCTTTATTTACATTGTATGAAAACATTAAGATTGGACAAATGAATTATTTATTGATAAGTAAAACTATGAAGGGAAAATGAAAGAAATATTTTAGGAAAATGGTTCAGCGAGTGTAAAAATTGGGTAGAGCTTTCTCAAGCAAGATAAAGTTTTTGCTTAGTCTGGAAAGTCTGGTTACAAGTGCCTAGATACCCTATGAAGGACTGAGATGTCCAAATTGACTCTCAACAGCAGAACAGTGTTCCTGGGATAAGAAAGAAACTGGGAGGAGCAGTTGTTACTACCTCTGAACCACTGATGATAATACTCCTTATTTAGCAAAAACAGCCAATAATGTTAAACTTTCCACATGTATCTATTATGGCTTTCAAATAAGAGCATGAGTTATGTGAGAAAACATTTTTTATTCACCTTTGCTTCTCATTTCTCACATGAAATACTATGTATATAACAGTTATGCAGGTACTTGATTGAAAAAGTGAACTAATCCCCTGCAAAAAATAAAAAAGTTCTGAATTCAGAGATACTCTGAAACTAAGTCACTTAAATCTACATTTGATGATTATATCTGAAGACTTCTTCTTCACTGTCCTGCTATTGCTCTTTTGATAAAATATTTTTCAAAAATTTTGTGTCTGGTTGTCCTATACCCTACTCTTTTCTCCAAGGTGACATCATTTTGTGTGCATATGTCCCTTAAGGCTTCTGAGCAGCCACAGAACTTATAGATACATATATAACTACAGATTCTAGGTCAGGATGTTATATTGACTCTTTTATAGGAGCTTTCAGAAAGTCTTCTACCAAATTGTAAATAATGTCTTACATCTTCAGATACATTAGAACATTAGTATATTAGTTTTGTTGTCTTTATTACTCTAGCTGAACTTTTATGAATGCTAAATGAGGTTTCCACTCACACAATTAAAGCAATATAGGGTCTCAATTGCAGTTTCCTCTAGCCATAAATTCAGAGATTTTAATTGAGGGAGTACCTGGGATATAGCTTCAAAAATAGCTTTATTGGACAGAAAGGCAGCAATTAGAGGTATGCTTGCTCATGGTAGGTCATTCAAGCTTACGTTCAGAAAAAAAGCAGTGTAAGTATATTTAAGTCTTTTGTGTTCATTACAGATGCTAATATTTTATTGGTCAAATTCTACAACATAAGACATCGAATATAATCTGCCTCAGAGGGCGAGGCAGCCAGAATAGGACAATAATGTAATCTGTTACATCAAGTATAAGCAAAGATCTAGTCTAAGAAAAATATTCTTGGAAGGTGGCAGTGTAAAATGACATGGATAAATTAGAAACAAAATTCAAATATATACAAACGATATCATACACATCTTACAACCCAGGTGACTATGCACCCTGCAAAATACTTATCACGGTTATTATCTTTGAGAAATCAAGAAATTTAAAAGAAACATGGAATATAAGATGTTTTAGTTATAGTGCATCTTTGTCTTTAGTTGGGATGAGATTAAAGTAAATTCAGAAACAAGACAAAGATGTTAAAATTTGGTATCTTTGGATAGTAGCTATGAGTACACTATATTAGATAAATATGCTGACTAATAATGAACACATTATTTTAATCTCTATAACTTACTGAATAGTTGGACTGTTTTTAATTTAAAGCAGGTTTAAAAATATTCCTATGCTGGAAAATATTATTTCAGGGCACCTATAAAACTTAACATAATTGTTGAATTATGTCTTTATTTAGACTATAAATTCCAAGATAAAGGAGATTCTGTCTCAATAACTTCATATTTATAAGATCTGCAATTAGTTCAATATACTAACTTAAGAAAAAAATCAGAGTAAATAAAGAAAATATGTAGAGCAAAGTGGCCACTTAGTAACTGGCAGAGCCAGGATTATTCAAAGTTAAGCTTCAGAGTTTACGATCTTAACTTGCATGCTAGCCTATTATTGTTGAGTAGGTGGATTTTTTCCCACAAATTTTACTGAAGTACAATAATTCTAAGTTATTCAATTATTGTGTTTTTTATATTTATAGATGTTTTATGATCAGGCAACTAGTAAAACAGAAATCACATCCAATAGAGTACTTAATATAGAGAATTGACAATTTGTATTTAAGGACTGATCAGGTATTATACTGATTTTAAAAAGCATGAAATACAGCCATTTTCAACAAAATGAAGATATTTTGAAAGCATATATAAAGCAAAGTAAGTCAAAATGATAAAAGAAAATATTGCATATTCACACAGCAGGAAATTTGACAATGTAAAACACTTTAAAAACAACAACAATAAACATTGGAGAGCCTATCTGATGGTGCAGAGGTTAAAATCTCAATGCTATTAGTGCTATTAAGCTATCACCAGTCACTGTGGGAAGAGTTCGATTCCCAGTCAGGAAGCTAACCCACATGGTGCAGCAGACCTCTCCTGTTTTGCCTGCTGCTCCCCTCAGCAATGTATTTCAGTAGACTACCTCTTCTGCTCCCCATTCTGTCTCTGGTGAATCCTCTCACCCCTGCACCTCTGGCCTACACCTCTGGCCTATGCATAAATAAAAATAAATCTTTAAGAAAACTAAACATCAAAAAACAGCTGGAGGGCTCTGAGGTAAAGAGGGAGGGAAGAGGTAAAAGGGACAAGGAGTTGCAACAGATTGTGGAAGGAACAAGAACAAAAAGTCACCTTTTTTATATAATATGACAGCTTTAACATCTATATAAGAATAAAGAATAAAGATGCAGGGGAAAAAAAAGACTTAACAAAACATGTGGTTCTATTTGTTTCTCTTCAGTTTTGTAAAATAGTAATAAAACCTTTCAAATATTATGGAGAGGAGTGTCACATAAGAAACTTCCATATTGCAAATGACTAGATTTATACTGGTGCCAGTAGGCAGACTTTAACAATAGGAGGTACCAGGGTAGACATTTTCCATTCTGGAAGGACAAGAGAATTACCAGATGGAACTTTTATTGGGATATTTCTCTAGAACCCAGCTCCAGGAGAGTCTAACTGAGCTGTTTTGGAGTGGGACCCAAGGTATTTGTGTTTTAAGAAATTAAAAATTAAATATAAAACCTTCTAACACAGTAATCTGATATTGAGACTACCAGTGAAGAAAACACATGAGGAGAACAAAGTGAGGAGAGGGTACAAAGGATTATGGTGAAGAAATATGGTTGCCTTTGGGGGTGAGGGTGGTGACATAGATATGAGGAGGTGTGATCCTATGTCTCTGAATCAAATACAGTATGCTAAGTCAATATAACCACAATTTCACACACATACACACACACACCCCTACCTACCTGTTACTTCCTAGTCCAGGTTGGGGTTTCTATCAGAGCTCAGAGATTAATCTGATAAGGTGAAATAAAGATAACTGCTATTGATATTGATATTACTACTTTTTAAGTGGAGCTATATTCAGGTGGTTTTCATGATAGTGCTGAAGAGATATTTCAAAGGATTACTTGCAAATGTTTGGGTTTCAGATAACATTTTCTTCCCTCATTCTCATTTTAATACCATGAACTTAAAAATGTAGCCAGAGTATGCCTTCAGTACTGTTCTATCATTTTTTGTGTGTTTTTACCAAATATAGCATAACAGTTAAAGGAATAATTTAGGGACAGTGCTATACAGTAGACCAATATATTTACCCTACTTCACTTATTTTGAGGCAAAGACAGACTATTTCTTTTCACTATTGCTAGATTTCTTTTTCTTTTTCCTCTTTTATTTCAACAGATTGGCTATTAATTTCCCTTTATAGCTTTTACAACAGTGAACAGAAAAATTTTCTCAAGATGAAAAAAGACTTGAACTTCACTTATAGTCCATCTCCTTTTGTTTTCTTCTTGATTGTGCTGTAAGCTCTTGGATTATGTTCCCAAAATATGAAATTTAACCAAATAAATCAATGAAAGAATGAGAAGGGCATCTCTTTTCATTTCCTAATTTCCTGGGGACAACTCTACTATTTCTGGATATAATATAGGTTATAGAATAATACAATAAGGAGGGCTATAGTTGACATCACATGTAATTAATTTTAGAAATAACTGCTCTAATCAAAGAGTTATATTCTACCAATACTGGTTTCCAGCTGTGTTCTCTTTCAACTTCTTAGACACCTCATTTAATGATTAACACATTGTCAGACCATGAAATATAGAAGGCTAAGGCTTAGTTTTTAAGGAAAAGATTCAAAGATTTAAAAATAGAAAACAAAAATTAATATAACTTCTATCTATGTCTGGATTATTTTTTAGAAGTTTCAATTTGTTACACAACTACTATTTTCCTTTGCTCCATCTTAAAGCAGTTATTATTTTGGCACATAATCCTCTTATCTGTGTTTATATGTTACAGCCATATATTTGCTATGAAAATATAATTTTATACCTTGCTCCCTAATTGAGCATTATCTTGTTATGTATATATACCTAACAATTTTTCCTCCTGCATACAATACCTATTACATGTATAGTCCACAAATGTTTATCCATTACCCTATGTTAATTATGTTCATTTACTACTGGAAATTCTTTCATAAGTGTTATTTTGGACATGCTAACATATCTCAAGACTTTCATATGAAGTTTCTTAATATTGGCGTATTAAGTTTTCAAACAATTGCAGAATTATGTCCAAAATGTCATTTTTTAGAGAAGTATGTTGCAATTTTGTTACATTCCTTTTTAAAATTTGTATTTATTTATTTATATATATTTTACATCATTGTTCATTTTTTAACAAAGTTTGCTTTATTAACAAAATAGTCATGATTTTTTCAATTAGATTGTTACTAAACACTAGTTCACTGTTTCTATTCAAACTGCATATAGTTACAAGTTAATTTATTGGTCAGTTTTTCTATTTAATGAATTATATGTTCAGTGTTAACATTTTAAACTTTTCCATTAAGATATATAAATTTTCAAAACTTAATTTGCATATGATCCCAGGAAAGTATCTAATAGCTTTTTCCATTTAATTAAAAACTTTTCCCAAGTCATTTATTATAAAAGAAATATATATTTTTCTCAGTTATTTAAGTTTTTGTCCCTTCTCAACAAAGGCCTCATATGCATTTATTTGTCCCTACTTCTCTTTTTTTTTTTTGTATTGGTCTACGTGAAACTTTTCAAACAATTTGCACTCTTTCAAATAGGAGCATCAAAAGTCTTAAACTGAGATAGATGGAGACTTCCTTTTAACTCTTCATGTATAACTTAGTCTTTGTTGGTCTCAACTGAATTTCTTTCACATAAATTTGAGAATTTTTTTTCAATTTTCATAATTTTATATATAACTTTTTAATTGTATTATTATCCATGTGTCATAAAATAACCCTTTAAAACATACCATTCAGTGAACTTAATATATTCACAAAGCTGTACAGTAATCACCAGTATCTAATTCCAGGATGTTTTATGAACCCAAAGGAACCCCCTTAATTATTAGCATTCATATCCTCTTCCCTTATAACCCTCTTTTTTTTATACTTTAATCATTTGATAGACATAACTGTTTCTACCTTTTTGCTATTATGAAAAATACAGCTATGCACATTATTGTGCACATCTTGGTATAGTCATGTTTTCAAAATTTTGTTTATATACTCAGTAGTAGAATTCTGAATGCATAAGATCTTTTACTATCTTGAACTTTTTGGAGAATTCAGAAACTGTTTTCCAAAGCAGCCACTTCACTTTTCTACCCCACTACCAGTGTGTAAGAGTTGGCCTCTAGGTTCTCTGGCTATGCATAGTTATTGACAATCAAACACATTTACTCAAGGAAGAGAAGTAACTTAGAACCACAGAAATTCCCCTGATAAATCCACTCCTACACACAAATACAGAAAAGTGATGTTATGTTTTCCCTTTGACTTTATCCCATTGACTTTTAGTTCCCTTTGAGATTCTCTGACACTTATTCTTCCAGATGTCGTCAATGCACCTAGTTCTCGGAAATGTGTTTGTACAATGTTAAAATAGTTTTAGCAAGATCTCTTACAGTTCCAAAATGTGAGATACTCTAACTACAATTGAGATTTTGCTATATTAAGAGGAATTTTAAAAATTCAAATGGAAAAAAATAAAAAATATAAAAATGAAAATTTTATATTGATGTTGTGTATATGCAACATGTAAAATAATTAAGTTTCAAAATCTTGCTAGGTCACATACAATCTGTCAGAAAAAATCGAGGTAAGTGATTGTTCCTATTTTTTCTTCAATTTCCTCTAACATATGGAGACAAAGATCCCCTTTGAGTACAATATCAATTGAGGTGTTGTGGTGACAGATAAAGAAATTAAATAGAATGTCAAAATCATATAAAACAAAGTAGAGCAAAATCAGTGGACCAAATTTACTACAACATATGCAGTAAATCTCTGGTTCATAAAGGACATTGCACAAATGGTGTTTTGATTAATAATACTGGCAGACCAATGAAGAGCTTTACGGAATGTGAAATTTATTCAGAAACAGCTTATTGCTAAACTTTGATTTTTGATAACCTATACCATTCTGCACTACTTTCTAGAAATTCCTATATTTTTCTGAGTGTAAGTGGCACAACTCCTGGTCTAATAACCCATGAACTAATGTCTAAAAAAACTAGAGATTGACACTTCCTAGTAAGGTAAAATGGTTCTATTGGTTTTTTTTCTTGTATTTCTTTCATTTCTTGTATTTTCAGGATATTAATGCTATGATGAAGTATACCAGTGATTTTCAAGACTATTCTCAGTTTTGATGACTTGCTAGAACTCACAGAACTTGGAAAATGTAGGTTATAATTTTCACAGCTAAGGTTTATTACAGCAAAGGGAGACAATTAAAATCAACAGTGGATAATGCTTCCCTTTCTAGCAATGGTGTGAATCAACATTACAAAATGTTTTTTAATCAGATAAGCTCAATCAAGCCTTTGTGTCCAGTTTTTCTTAGTGGTCAGTAATGTGGTCATTAAGTTCACATGATTGACTTTAACTAGTCTCCAGCCCCCTACTCCACAGATGTCAAATTGATACAGCTTACAGTAAGGCCCGCAGGTGAACAAAAACAGATGTTCACTCTAAATAACATTATTTAGCAAAAACTATCCAATGTGACCCAAGGTCTCAGTAATACAGACATTTTTATTTGATGAGATATTTTCTCAAAGAGTCAGAGTTAATCTCACAGGAACTAGTCAAAGTTTAGTAGCATAAATTTGTATCTGATGCTATAGCTAGACAGGTAGATATAAAAATAATCATCAAAGAGCCGACAATAGATCGCAAGAGAAAAAATGTACAAAAACATACATTAGATCTAAAGATACTAACAACTAGAGATTGTTAACAAGCAACACTCCTGCAGCTTAATGGAAAATCTGCCGATAGCTGATGAAAGAGTTTTCTTTTTTTTTTTTTTCTTTTATTAAAATATTTTAAAATTTACATATACTTGCCATTAATTGTAATCCCCATGTATTCCCCATCACCATCTCACCAGTGCACCATCACCTCAGTCCCTCGTGTTCCCATCCTCCCTCAACCCTCCTTCTCCCCTCCCCACCAGGTGTCCCCAGTCTGTCCTTGACTCCTCATTTTTGGTTTCTGTGTGAAAGAGTTTTCTTTAAAGCTCATGTACACTTTTGTGTACTATTTGCATACTCTAAAAACTGCATGCACTGTTTCATAAACCAGATATTAAAAACCTACAGAGTAAGTTAACAAAACAATTACATGTCCAAAAATGGAAAGAATATCATCAACTAAGGACCAATACAAATGCCATAGGCTTATAAAAATTGCATCAAGAAGTCTAAAGGGAGAGACTTGTGGAAAATTCTAAGATGAGCAACAACAATAAATGCTTTTAATATTCCATTCAGAGCAAGAAGAAAAACAGAAAAGCTAATTGCAGTTTATGGAGTTTTATAATAGATAAATAACTGCAAATTGCCAACTCATATTTTGATGATTTATTAGTTGTCAGAGATAATAACCAAAGATATTTAAAGTAATAGAATTAACATCCTTTTGAGGCAATCAAAATTGAGACTACTTGAAAAGATCCTATAAAATAATTCGACTGTACTAAATAGTTTCTGCCCTCTAGTTCCAGGTGGTTGGTAATTGTTAACAGGAAATCACTAAAGTATCATTGACAGTCTTTAAGAAATAATTGAAAACATGAGATAACTGATTAAGTTAGAAATCTACTTCATAGCAAAATGTTTAGAAAAGAAAAGAAATACATTTTTATATGGGCATTAGTTCTAAATGGAAAGTAATGCAGGGTATGTCCCCAATAATATCATTTATACAGATAGTCAATATGAAATTAATAGTGAGATACTTTACATTTCTATGGTACTAAACTTTTAAAATCAGGTACAAATTTTACATATTTCATTATAATTTACAGACCAATGTTTTCACAGGCTATTAGTTGAATTGAATACTAAAATTTAACTTTTTAAATAATTACATCTTTACTTAATAATTGTTATATTATTTAAATTTCAAAATGCTAATGTTATATATAGTTTTCTAAATGCAAAAAAATATTATTATTGCAAAGTTGAATATTTGCTGTTTACAAGAAGCTCATCTTACCAGCAAAGGTATCGTAGACTTAGAATTGAAGGTTGGAAGATAGTTATACAAACAAATAGCAATTGAAAGAAATAAAAATAGAAATGGCTATACTTACATCTGATAAAGTAGGCTTTCAATTACAAAAGTTAAAAACAGCTAAAATGGATACTGTATTATGATTAAGGGTCTAATACAACAAGAAGAAATTATTCTCACAAGTAAATATGCACCAAATGATAGAGCACTGAGGCATGTAAGACAATAATAAAACTTAAGAGGTATTAATAACAACTAGAGAAACTTAATATCCCACTTGCAGTGATGGACAGATCAACAAAACAAAGTATAAATGAGGAAACAACAGATTTAAATGAGGAGATAGAGCAAATAATTTGAACAGAGATTTATAGACTATTTCACCCCAAAATTGCTGCATACACAATTCTTTTTCAGTTTTACATGGAACATCTTCAAAAACAGACTATATCTTTGGACATAATAAATTATCAATAAAGCCACAAAGATTCAAATATTCATTAGTGTCTTGCTAATATGCAATAAAACTGGAAATTAACTATAAGAAAAAAAATAAGGGGAATGGAGGTATCACACTCTAAGACGTCAACTTTACTACAAAGTAATAGTAATTAAAACAGCTTGGTACTGGAACAAAGACAGATACATGGACCAATGGAACCAAATAGAAAGCCCAGAAGTAAAACCATACCTTTATGGACACCTGATCTTTGACAAAGGAACAAAGAATATGCAATGGAAAAAGGACAGCTTATTCAATAAATGGTGCTAGCAAAACTGAATTGCCACATGCAAAAAAAATGAAACTAGATCACTACCTCACGCCATGTACAAAAATCAACTCAAAATGGATAGAGGAACTGAATGTAAAACCTGAAATCATAAAGTATATAGAAGGAAACATAGGTAAAACATTATGACATACATCTCAGTAGTGCCTTTAAAGATGCATCTCCCAAGGCAATAAAAATGAAAGAGAAGATAAACAGCTGGGACTACATCAAATTAAAAAGCTTCTGTACAGCAAAAGAAGCCTTAACCAAAACAAAGAGACACCCCACTGACTGAGAAAACATTTTTACACTCCACACATTGGACAAGGTTCTGATCAGAAAGATATACAAAGAACTTACAAGACTCAAGAAAAACAAAGTAAACAATCCAGTCAAAAAATGGCCAGAAGAACTTAAAAGACACTTCAAAGAGGAGATGCAAATGGCCAACAGGCACATGAGAAAATGCTCAACATCACTCATACTCAGGGACATGCAAAGTAAAACCACAATGAGGTACCACCTTATACCAGTAAGAATGACACATATTAAAAAAAAAAAAAAAAAAAAAAAACAATGAACTCTTCTACACTACTTGTGGGAATGCAAGTTAATTCAACCACTATGGAAAGCCATATGGAGTTTCCTCAGTCCACAAAAAAATAAAGCTACCATATGACCCAGGAATCTACCTAAAGGACACAAAAACACCAACCCCCCAAAAATACTTGTAACTTTATGTTTGTTGCAGCACTATTTATAATTGATAAGACTTGGAAATGACCCAAATGCCTAACAATAGATGATCAAGAAGATGTGGTACATATTCACAATGGAATACTATTCAGCAATCAAAGAAGATAAACTAGAGCCATTTATGGAAACATGGATGGAGGTAGAAGGGACAATGCTCAGTGAAATAAGTTAGAAGGCAAGAGAAAAATATTGGATGGTTTCAGTTTTAGGAGGAAAATAAAGGACCTCCCCCCAAAAAAAAGCGCTCAAGGAAAAGAACAATAACAATCAAAAAATAATCACAACAGAACAAGAACAAAAAGACAAAGACAAGTCAGAGGCACTTTGTGGTGGGTGAGGGGAGATAGGGACTGGGAAAAGGCAGAAAGAAAGAGCACAAGGGACTGAGGTGGTGGTGCAAATTCCATGGAGACTACAACTGATGTCAAATATATATAAATTAATTAATTAATAATAAGAAAAAGAACAAGATAAACTATGAATGCATCAATATTAAACAAAATGCTGCTAAACAGTAATTTGATAAGATATCAATGCAGAACATTAAAAAATCTTTAGATAAATGAAAAAGCTACAAGTTACCAGTAATTGAGACAGTAACACAAAATCTGAAAAACATAAGTCCAGGGCCAGATGTCTTTACAAATGAATTTTATCAAATTTTTAAAGAACTTATGCCCACCTTGCTCAAATTGTTTTTAAAACTACAAGAAAAAAGAATTCTCCCTAATATATTTTATGATGACACTGTACCTTAGTACTGATACTAGACAAAGACAGTATAAAAGAAGAAAATCAGTCAGTCCAATACCTTTGATGAACATCAATATGAAAATTTTCAACAAAATATTAGCAAATGGAATGCAACAGAATATCAGCAGGATTATGGATAATATTAAAGTAGTATTTAACCCAGGGATACAAGGATGTCATGATATATATATATATATGTTAATTAATGTAATAAATTATAGCAACAAAATAAAGATAAAAATCATGATGATATCAGTAGAGGCAGAGAAAACATTTCATAAGATACAGCACCCATTTATGAACAAGATGGGAAAAAGGGGAACCTACTTCAATGTATGAACAGCTCTATATCACAAACTGATAGCTAATTTAATAGTTAAAGGTGAAAACAGAAAGTTTTCCCTTTCAGCTAAAGAACAAAACAAGAGTGCCATAGTTACCGTTTCTATTTAACTTGGTATTAGACGGTTTAGCCAGAACTATCAAATAAGAGAATGCAAATAGGAAAAGAAGTGACTATCAGAATATGCAGCTGATATGCTATTATATATAGGAGATCCTAAAACCCAAGCAAAAACTTTTTAGGAACTATAAATGAACACAGAAAAATGGTTGGCTATAAAACCAACATACAAAAATGCATAGATTGTTTTATAGAAACAATGAACAAGAAATCAAGAAAATAACTGTTTATAATTGTTTCAAATTAAATAAAATACTTCCAAATCATCTTTAAAAAGGAGGTAAAAGACCTTTACAAAGTAAACTACTAGATGTTATTAGATAATGACATAAGAAGATGGAAGGATACCTCATGTTCAAGGATGGGGAGAATGAATGTAATCAAAATGACTACCTTACCTAAAATGATAAACAAATTTAATGCAATCCTCATCGAAATAGTAGCAATATATTCCAATGAATCTGGTTAAAAAATATTGACACTTAAATGAAACCACAAAAAGGATTTTGATAAAATTCTTAAACTGCAAGAGCAATCTTAAGAAAAAAGGAGAGAAATGGAGGTATCATGTTACCTGACTTCAAACTTAATCATAAAACAACAATATTTAAAACAATATGGTATTGGCACAAAATTATTTGATCAATGAAACAGAATCAAAAATCTTGAAAGAAATACACACATATACCAGCATCTAATCTGTGATAAAACAGCCACAGTAATAGAATTGGAGAAAGACAATCTCTTTAACAAATGGTGCTGGGAAAATTACAAAGCCATTAAATTGTAAATTTATTATTTCTACTTCTTTGGCAGTTGAAAAAGCTGCCAATATTCCATAATATTTGTATATAGACTGAATGATAATAATAGCATTATCCTTAAAATTTTCCTTTGAGTCCTCTACAAAAAACAGAATACAAGCATTTTCAACATGTATCATAAAATTCTATGACTCAGAAAGGAGACATCAATAGCCTCTCAAACTACTACTAAATTTATAGTTTTGACCTGAAATCTTTGAAGAAATCTACATAGTGATAAAAATATATTTTCATCTTTGACAACTATAACAAAACCCACAAATCTGATGGCCTTTTATTGTAATTTGGGAAGCCTTTGGAGACAAACTTTATGATGTATTAATTGAGCAACATCTTACCTCACACTGTTTTGAAAGGTATTTCATTACAGATTGTTTGATTTAGTGAAGAATGTAACAAAACTGAAGTTGAAATATTTGCTTTTTCAAAATATCAATGATTTCCTACTTTGGATTGTATTAATTAACACATTCAGATGAGTTGCAAAAAGTAAATTTTTGTTAACATATAGATGATTTTGAAAATTTCTGTTTGGGCATCCAGACAATAAAAATTAAACTTTGGAACTGATATTTAAGGTTTTCAGTTTTTAATATTTATTCTTACTTCACAAAATATGTATATTTCTTCTAACTATATTTCAGATAATTTTTCTAAGCACATGGGCTGGTTGGACCTAGTATCCTATCTTCCAATTTCTTAGGTATTCAATATTAATTGCTCAAAGTTTTAGGTTCAGACCTAGTTTCAATTTGACATGCTGGATAAGGTTTGGGATTATTGTTCCATCTTTAGATATAAAATTTGTTTGGTTATAACCTGTCTTTAACACATTTCATCTTTCTCCTATAGCAGTTTTTCACTATTCTTTTTCCTGTATTTCTGCTTACAGTATAAACTAAAAAGGATATCCTTTTGTGTGACACATTGTTCTTTTTGTTAAACTATTACAAATCCCCTTGCAAAAAATTTATCTCAGAATGCTGTTGTTTGGTTATTTAATACATAATGGGCTAGATATATAGATCAAAAACATGCCTGAGAGGAAAAATAAAATATGGTGTTTGGTTTCCATTGCTTATTTCAAAGATCTAATCAAGAGCTATTTATAACACAGTAATTTTGTCACACTAAAATTACTAAGAAAATCTTCTTAGGCACGATAAATTGCCAAATTTGTTCATGACTTAATTTGCCTATGATGAAATAGTCCAACCCTGAATGTATTATAGAGATAGATTTAGTGTAGTCATAAAATGAAAAATAAATAAGCATTTTATACAAGATAATATAAAGAGTAAATTATTTGTGCTTCATTTTATATTGAAATACTTTAGAATTCATTAACTTCCTCATATTTGGTGACTAACATCTACTGTTTTTATACTTAAAATGTAAACAAAAATAGAGAATATATTGATCAAAATATATGAATATATATTACCTTGCATTTTCTTCTTTCTATAAGAATATTCAGGCATACAGATCAACCCATTCATAGAATGTGTATGGTACATTAGTATGTGTATAAATTTGTCAGTCCTCACACAGTATGCAACTCAGTTTTAATCATTTCCAAGGTAAGGTTTTTGTTTACCAGTCTTTAGAAATTAATCACTGTCATTGCAGTGTTAAAAAGAAAAAAATAATAAGACATTGATGAAGTAGCTACAATTTGTGCAGAGTGTATAAAAATTAGAGTATGCAGAACCAGACCAAAAGCTTAAATATATTACTGCAGCAGCCTTTTATTTTTTTCTGGCTCCAATTGAAATGTGGTGTTTGAGAAAGAAATAGACATCTCTTGCAAATACAAAACAGGAAAAATGCTTCCACAGTTATGTTTCAAAGAAAACTCTTCCTATGTATAAAGATATTCTACTGTCTATTTCAAGAAAAATTGGCAAGGCAATAATAAGGTCATTCAAATTTCTATAGTGTGACTTACTATTATTAATGTAGTGAAGGGTACATTTCTTCTAATTAATTTGGCAGAGGTGTGTTAAGAATCCAGAAAGATGGAACATTTCTTTGCACTCAGGGAAAACAAATGAGTACCAGCAAATTAGTTTTTAAAAGGTGACATTTAAAAATAGATAAACCCAGCAGATTTACTTGTATACATTGAATGAAATAGCTTTTGATAATAAGCATTTTTTTAAAAATTTTTGTTAACTTTGTACCAGGCACTGTACTCATCAGATTTACACAACAATCCATGAGGTAGTTTCTGTTATTCGCTTTCATTTCACAGATGAGAAATTTGACAGTCAGGGTCACTAGCAACCTTTCCAAGGTCACAGAGTCAGGAAGCAGCAGATATGACGTGATTCCAGAAAAGTAACCTAAAATTTTTGAACATGTAATACTACATTGTCACTCATTGGTGGGGGGTTGGGATGGGGAATTCTTACAGAATTTTACTCTTGACATTTATTTATTGATTCCTTTCTTCATGTAGTAATCATTTATTAAGTACCAACTATGCACCAATGAACTAGGCAAGGTGGGAAGTGGGTACATGGTATCTGCAATTTGGGAAATACCTGTGTCAGTCAAAAATTACCATCCATTTCTAATTGTAATTTGGTTTGTGAAGAATGAGGATGTATGTTTGCATAGTACAGTTAATCTTTTGCAAGGCAGTGGAAATGTTTGTGATTCTCATACAAGATGAAGGTTTTCGAAATATTTTGGTTGTAAGGAGGTAAGATTAATGTATATTAAGTTTGAAGTAAGTGTAACTGCTGCCTAAGATCCAGGGTAAGCATGAGAAACAAAGGACCATGCAAACTTTTATGTGCAAAGTGATTGAGAGCAAAAATGGAACTAGGAGTCAATGTTCAGAACAGGGATGACAGAACAAGGCTAAATACAAGTTCAGAAAGATTTTTCCCAAGTAAATATAAACTAGGAGGAAAAGTGGAGCCAGCTGAGCAACCTATTTTTAGAAAGCGATGGTTAAGGCCTCTGAGTCAATTTGATCAAACTCCATTAGTGTTTTTGGATTATTTTGTTTCTTTTCCTTTGTAAATGACCCTGTTTCTTTAGACCCATCGCATCTTATATAAGAGTTATGAGTCTTGCCTTTCTAACTTCATGAATTCTTGAATAGGGGTTGCTAGAATTGAGAGGTGGAGTGGAACACTGCAAGAGACTTTTAAAAATATTGCTGGCAGGCATGGGTCGGGGCACTTTCTCACTGTGGAGCGTCCAGCTTCTGTTCCCACTTTGGTTCAGTGGAGAAAGACCTCCTGCTTCCTTTCAGCTAGCTCCCACCTATGGCTTTTTCCTGCTTTAATCTTTTGGCAGGTAGCACCTTACTACTGAGAAACTATGGCAGATACCATCTTGACATTCTGGTAGGTTTGGCTTGGATGGTGCATTTTGAACTTTGGTTCCCTTCTTCTCACCCAGGCTTTGGGAGGGAGATTTGAAAAACATAGTGGCTGGCATATGGATTGATAAAGAATAAAGAGAGGAAGAGATCTAATTTTATAAACTACCTGATTTAGTCAATTATCAGGATAGAATATGCCATTAATGATGTTATTAATGTAAAATCACCATAGTTAAATTCATTTGTCAACTCTATGGAAAATGGGAATTATTGTTTATTTTCAAACAAATAGCAATTTCATGAAAGCCCCTTTGAAAATAGGTATTTCACTTTAGTCACCTTTGAATCACAAAAACATCATTGTTCTTTAAACAGATGGGTGATACATAACAAATATTGAATAGATTCACAAGTGAATAAATTAATGTATTATTATTTTTTAAAATCAGGGTATGCAGTTCTATTATTAATTGAGAATCTTATAACAAAAAACAAATATTTATCTTCCTGTAATGAATTATTTGATATCAAGTATAGTAAAATGCAATACCCAATTTACATTGAATCAAATTGAACACAATTCTGTAAGTCTATTTTTACACAAAATTTAGTCAATTATGAATGCAGATAAGTGTACTGTCCTTCATGATCTTTTAAATAATGTACTGGTTTTCTTACAGTATCATTGCTTCTTCCAAGAAGTTTCAGAGTTCACTGCAACTATGTATAATTTTTCCCTTCAAACTGAGCTCATGAAGTGCAGCATTTAAATTGGTAGTACATGCATCATTTTTCATGGCCGCTTTAGGATTAAATCTCTCTACATGGTGCCTCAAGAAATATTGCCAACTTGTCTTCAAGGTTATAGGGTAGACACTAAGAGATTAGAATTCTGCACGAGTGGTTGAAAAATTGGTAAATGTGAAGATTTCCAGTTGGTGGTATAATAGAGTGCTTCTGAAACAGATAAAGAAACTCTGCCACAGCTAATGTATAAAAAATAAAGAATATTTACATCCAGATGGTTTAAAGTGTCAATCCTATAAGCCTAAAGATATTTGGAATGCAAGAGGGATAAATCATACCTCATATTGAACAAGTCAAATATAATTCAGCATGTGACTATAGTTTTAGTTAAAAATCTGTGAACAAGAGAGAATTACAAAGTCCAGTTCTTCCATTTCTATGCATAATACTTAGTGTAGTGCCTGGGATGTGGTGGATTTATAAAAAGTTCAGGAATATGGTAAGAATTAACTTTTCCTATTATCTTACATTTCCTAAAGTAATTTTTCTGCTTAGGTTGGAATGAGTTTTTAGTTCCATGGAATGGACTTGGCAAATTATATAAGAAATATAGAATCTATTTTATTTTCATTTGGCAAGATGAACAAGCCACTAACTCAAAACACCTGACAACATAATCATCCATAGGCCACCTCCTTTCATAAATGAGCAGAGTAGGTTCAATCAAACACATTCTAAATGTGTTTTTTCGTTTTCTGTAATCATTATTTTGTGTCAGGTTTCTAATTACAGTTCTGGAAAGGACTTAGACTGTCTTTACTTATAAAAGCATTTTATAAAACAAAATACATAGCATTCTACTAAAATTTGGTAAACCATCACTTTTGGCAAAGAGATTTAATACTTTTGTATCCAACTATAATGTATTTTTCCCCATATTAATTGTCTCAAATGAGAATTTCCAGAAAGTACATTGATATTTATGATTATTCTTTGGCATTGGCATGAATAATTAATATAACAGAGAAGAAAATAATAGTCTAAGGGGTTGGACTTTTAAGGCCCTAACAAACTGGCAGCATATAAAATAAACATTCCTTACAAAGTTACCATAACAGTAATCAAAATGTTTAAAAAGACCACCATATCTAAAAAGGCATAAATGTATACTCTTAAATCACATATAATGTTGAAAACCAATACTAATAAAGTAATTTTAAAAAGACTAAGTATATGGGGGCCTCCTGGTGGCACAGCAGGTTGAGCATGCACTATGAAGTATTGGCTGCACAGCAGTGACAGTTCAATCCCCGGCCAGAGAGGCGACTAACATGGCACAGCAGATCTCTCCTGCCTCGCCTGCTGCTACCCTCAGCAGTGTATTTCAGTGTATTTCAGCAGTGTATTTCTGCCTGTTTTGCTCCCCACTGTGTCTCTGGTGAATCTTCTCACCTCCTGAGATTCTGGCTTGTATGCATAAATAACTAAATCTTTAAAAAAACTGAATATATGCAGTAGAGTTGAATTTCAGAATTCAGGTTATCAGCAGGAATACTTAAAGAATTCTTTGGTTAATCATTGAAATGATATTATATTGCTTTTTATAGAGTTAATTATAGCAATGTATATTAACCAACTGCCTAAACAAGTGCTTTCCTTCATGTCCTACTGTTCTAGATGTGTTTTGATTGAGGGAATAATGTATTAAATGAATTAAAAGAGTATTGACCCATAAGATGTATTTTACGATTCAAGAGGATTAGTGGTTAATACATATAATTAAATGTGTTTGTTTGTTGTTGAACCTATATTTAAAAATCTATATTCTGACATATATAGGATATAAGTGTATCTTATGAGCATGTTATGAAAATATAAATAAAAGAACATAATCTTTAAGATTGACCAGGCAGATAGGAAGGGGCAGGACTAACTATGAAGTGATTGTTTAAGTTAGGATTTAAAGAAAAATTAAAATGTTGGATATTAGAATTAGAATTCTCTTAGAGCTTTTTATGTCATGACAATCATATCATTGATTTCAAATCAAATAGGGCCTACGCAGGAAAAGGACATACAATGAATCCAAATAGGGAAAGAGGAAGTAAAACTATCATTATTTGCAGAAGATATGATAATATACTTGGAAAACTCTAAAAGCTTCACAAAAAATCTAATTAAAACAATCAACCAGTTTAGTAAAGTAGCAGGATACAAAATAAATGCACAAAAGTCAGTAGCCTTCCTATGCACAAACAACTGATCTGAAGAAGAAGAAATCAAGAAAAATATACCCTTTATAATTGAAACCAAGAAAATCAAATACTTGGGAATAAGCCTAACAAAAGAAACAAAAGACCTATATAGAGAAAACTATAAAACACTGTTAAAAGAAATAGAAGAGGACACAAAGATATGGAAAGATATCCCCTGTTCACAGATAGGAAGAATCAACATTATCAAAATGGCCATCCTGCCAAAAGCAATTTACAGATTCAATGCAATACCAATAAAAATCTCAATGAAATTCTTCAAGAAAATAGACCAAATATTGATGAACTTCATATGGAGACAACCCAATTAGCCAAAGCTCTTTTGACAAAAATGGAGGAGCCCGGAGGTATCACACTCTAAGACGTCAAACTTCACTACAAAGCAACAGTAATTCTAACAGTTTGGTACTGGAACAAAGACAGACATACGGACCAATGGAACTATATAGAAGGCACAGAAGTAAAACCACACAACTATGGACAACTGATCTTTGACAAAGGAACAAAGAATATGCAATGGAACATGGACAGCTTATTCAATAAATGGTGCTGGCAAAACTGATCCACCACATGCAAAAAAATGCAACTGGACCACTATCTCACACCATATACAAAAATCAACTCAAAATGGATAAAAGACCTAAATGTAAGAACCGAAACCATAAAATATATAGAAGAAAACATAGGTAAAATGTTACAAGACGTACACCTCAATAGTGCATTTAAAGATGCATCTCCCAAGGCAATAAAAATGAAAGAGAAGATAAACAGCTGGGACTACATCAAATTAAAAAGCTTCTGTACAGCAAAAGAAACCTTAACCAAAACAAAGAGACACCCCACTGACTGAGAAAACATTTTTACACTCCACACATTGGACAAGGTTCTGATCAGAAAGATATACAAAGAACTTATAAGACTCAAGAAAAACAAAGTAAAAAACCCAATCAAAAAATGGGCAGAAGAACTTAAAAGACTCTTCTCCAAAGAGGAGATGCAAATGGCCAACAGGCACATGAGAAAATGCTCAACATCACTCATACTCAGGGACATGCAAAGTAAAATCACAATGAGGTACCACCTTATACCAGTAAGAATGACACATATTAAAAAAAAAAACAAAACTACAATGACAAATGGTGAAAATGTGGAGAAAAAGGAACTCTACTACACTGTTGGTGAGAATGCAAGTTAGTCCAACCACTATGGAAGGCCGCATGGAGGTTTCTCAATCTACTAAAAATAGAGCTACCTTATGACCCAGCAATTCCACTCCTAGGGATCTACCCTAAGGACACAAAAACACCAATCCAAAAGAATACCTGTACCCCCATGTTTATTGCAGCACTATTTATAATTGGTAAGACCTGGAAACAACCCAAATGCCCAAAAGTAGAGGACTGGATCAAGAAGATGTGGTACATATTCACAATGGAATACTATTCAGCAATCAAAAATGATAAAATAGAATCATTTATAGAAATATGGATGGAGCTAGAAGGAATTATACTCAGTGAAACAAATCATAAGGCAAGAGAAAAATATTGGATGGCTTCATTTTTAAGAGGAATGTAAAGGAAAATCAATACAAAAAATAATAATAAGAGACCTCTAGGAAATGAGCAATTACAGCTAAAAACAAACAAACAAGCAAACAGACCAAAAACCAAAAACACAACAAGAACAAAAGGTCAAAGATAAACCAAAGGGATCATTGAGGGGAAGGTGGGGAAGAGACAGGGATGAGGGCAGAAAGAGCACAAGGGGCTGAGGTGATGGTGCACAGGTGAAATGGTGGTGGGAACGCCCTGGAGACTACAAATAATGTCAAATATAATTAAATAAATCTAACTTTAAAAAAGGGTCTAGGGCCTCCTTGGTGGCGCAGTGGGTTAAGCAACGCACTATGAGGCAAACCGCAGCCACTGCAGCCCAAGTTCATCCCTGCTGCCGCCCGGGGGTTGGGGGGGACTCACATGGCGCGGCAGACCTCTCCTGCTGTGCCAGCTGCTCCCCTCAGCGGTGTGCTTCTGTTGATCTGCCTGTTCTGTTCCCCACTCTCTGTGGTGAATCCTCTCACCACCACCCCCCCCCCCACATACCTCTGGCCTGTACCTCAGTGCTTGTATGCATAAATAAATAAATCTTTAAAAAATAAAAAAATTTCAAAAAAGGGTCTAAATGTAGCTAGACATATGTGGATATAGACAAGCATATAGAAAAAGATGTATTGGTGATTGTTCATTTAGGTAGTATAGACAGAGTAGGTATTGCCACAGACATATGGAGAAGAAACTAAAGTCTAGTTCTATTAAGAAAAAAATAGGGAAAATATAACCATAAATAAAGTAGTGCTAAGGCTTTTAACCTAACAAAATTAAGTTTTAAATAACTTCTGTGTAATTTACAATTGTGTTGTTGAAAAAAATATCAAACATTGAACAAAATCAAGTCTAATAAATTCTTTGCACAAATGTCTTTGATAGAGTACCCTTTAAAGAAAATAATCACACTTGGTATTTTTACCCTTACATTTTCATCTTTTGTAATCTAAGTTACTAGAAGCTCCTAGAAGATCGACATTAGCAGCAATCACCCCAATTTTTGGTTACAATTTCCTGACAATCCACTACAACTCCCCATCCAAACCTAGTAAAACCACTTCAACCCTTGATCCAGCTCCATTCTGCTGCTGTGCTCTGTGCACAGGCTAGATAAATGCCTTTTATTGTGGAAAGTCCAGCCCCTTTAGTTATATCAACATTCCCAGCACTAACTGAACATGGGACTCATGCAATATGTACGGTGTAAGACAGTGCATTTAGAAATTTATGAATCTTCTGATTCAAGGGAATTATAGGTGAGCACATGCAATGACGTATGTTCCGTGTTAAATCTATTTTAAAAGGTAGCATGTGATATATGCAGTATGTAACTGTCAATGAAATAGTATGTCATGAAAACATAAAAAAGAACATAACCTGTTTAGAAATAGACACACTTCCCCTTTAACTCAATACATATGTAAAATCTCTCTTTGAATATGTTGTATAAATAATCTCCTTATAAAATAAAAATAACAATCATTACAGGTTTGAGGCCCTGGTTTTGGTTCCAAAGGTCACCTTACTCCCAACTGACAAAAACCAATAAATTCCTATCTGCTTACAGCTTAACTGGTATATTTCTGTTTCCACTGGCATACACAAAAGACAAAGATCTTCATGTGTTGTGACTGGTTATGATCTCACCATAAGCATTTTTGCTGTACAACTATTTATAAGCTAATTTTGCTGTAAAAGTTAGAACTGGTTGATGGTTTCACGTTTTGATTTCAACTAATGCAGTACTCTCATTTATATTACAAAAATATGGCAATAAAACTTATGAGAAGTGAAATAAGAGTATTAAGACAGATTGCATATTATAGTGGAAAATGATGACAATCAATTTACATAACCTTCACTGAACACAGTCATCCTTCCCACACATCAAAAGCAGAGATTTACCAACCTATCGCAGATCTAAAAGTGGCTAGTAATTCACAAGTTTCCAAGAGAATTATCAAATTTTTAAGTTATTTTAAATTTAATAGCCTGTCCTCTGATGCCATCTTTGCCATTTATTATGCAATATTAGAAATTGAAGGCAAAAGAAGAACCAAGGCCCTTCTACCTACCCCAAAATGGTTATGTGATATATGTTGAATAACCATTTCTTGAAAATGATGAAATTATTTTGCTACCATGGAGAACGTCATGTGGACAGATTTTTGATATTTAGGACAGAATCTGTTTTCATGCCTTGGTGAAATATAAGGAATGGGAATAGGATGGGACATCTAAATCTAGTCCATATATACACTACTACCTATATACATTATAAATGATATGAAGTAGTCGCATCTCTCAACTATAAACGAAGATATAGAATATTTTCATGATGCAATACAAAATTCAATCACAAATATATATCCTAAGAAGGAGATGGAGGTTTATAAACTATAGCAGACAATTTGGGTGCTTTGGTAGTGTGGGTGGTATGTTAACATATATTTGAAGAGGTATGAACCTATATACCTAAGTCATATACAGTGTTGTAAATCAATGTTACCTCTGAAAAATACAATTATAAGGGAAAAAGACTAACAAAATAAAAAATGATATTTCTATTAAGGGAAAAAATTGTGGAAAGTATTATGTCTTTTACTCAATGTTCCTCTTTAAATGATTTTTATCTTTTTTTGGCAAAATTGCTTTATCGTCAATTACTTTTGTAGTGAAAATGTTTTCAATGAAAGGTTTTTTGGCAAAGAACTTATGGTTAAATTACCTAAAACCAAGCAAAATGCCTTTCTCAGATGATAAAATAATCATTGGCTTGGATGTGAAAATATATTGCAGGGAAATGTTGCCTATTTTTTTTTTCAAATTATATGTATTGTGGTAAAGTTGGTATGTTATTTTATCTGCTTTGGGGGCTAAAGGTTTAAATCTTTACAAATATATATTTTCACCCACAGTCAGTCACCAGCGACCCAACAATCCCCTACCATGTTCCACAGGCCCTTTCCTCTGCCACCTTCCTCCTCTGTGTACATACGTCTCATAGAACAAAAAAGACTTACCAGAGCAGAGATTCACGAGGAGAAGCCCCACAGTATCAAAGGCCTTGGTAGGGAAACCTGATGAACTGTTGAAGATTCTGTGCTGATATGTTCGAAAATTAAAAATCGCAGAGGGGCCCAAACATAATTACACCAATAGGATAACATAGATTTATGTCCAAGAACTTGGCCAGAATCCCACAGTAAATATCAGAGACAAAAATCTTCCCAGCTTCAGACATAAGGAGAAAGGAGCCATTTTGAATATGCTAAAGCACTCTGTTCTTAATACATTTTGCCTCCAGGAGAAACTAATTAGGGAGAGTCTATACTGATGATCTATTATTAGAGCTTAACTGACATGGGAAGGGAAAATACCCATTTCCAACTGGATCTAACGGTACCAGCAGCCCACAGCTGAAGGGCATTAGCTTCAGCTAAACCATAGCAGCCACGTTTGATGGCCAACCCTGGGGCAGCCATGTTTGAGTTTTAGGGTAAAAAAAGAGAAGAAAAATACCCCTGGCAGTTTTGAAGACACATGGTCTGATCTGATCCTGGACAGTGTCAATCAGACACTGCAGAGTGTACCGCCAAATACTGCATGAGACAGCACAGACCAGGTTGATATACTCCTAGGGTTTTGGTTTTGTATCCTGAGCTAGTTTTGAAAATGAACATGGTTTGAGCTCCCAGTGGCACCAATTAGGTTCAAACTTTTACCGGCAACAATTAAGCCTGGGAAAGGAAACCGCTAGTTTGGAAAATGGACCTATCAGGTTAGAAAGGTGGGTACCCTGTAATGGGATGGAAGCAGAGACATAAATGAGGATAGAAGCTGCCTGGGAGAGAGGTGGTTGGAGGGAAGCTGCTTGGGGGAGGAGCAGCTTGGGAAGGCTTGGAGCCAGCTTGAGAGGAGAGGCTTGACTCAGTTTTGAAAGGTTTGACTCAGCTTTTGCCTCCTTGTGAGTACTCCAGTTGCCACAGGTTAGCTGGATTCTGATCCACTGCTTCCCAATATGCCAGCAGCACTAAGATCTGCTCAGAGCAATGGCAGTATCTTGTGTGAAGAGCTTTTGGTTTGGACTATTGAACACTGTGGGCATCATGTAACCTCAGAGAACTAACTGCAAATTGAAACAATAATGGAAACTTTACTACACACCTACTGAAATGTTCAAATTCCAGAACTCTGGCAATACCTGGTACTGACAATTATGTGGAACAAAAGGAATTCTCATACATTTTAGAAGGGAATGCAAAAGTGGTACAGCCAATTAGATACAGTTTTGAGAACTATAATACAAAAAATATTAGCACAAGATGCAATATGCACATTCCTTGGATGAAAACTTATGTCTACAAGAAATAGGCACACAAATATTTAAGTACTTCATTAATACCAAAACTTGGAAGCAACTAGAAATGTATTTGGTAGATAAATCTGTAGATACATTGTGGTACATCCAGAAAATACATTATTATACATCACTAAAAAGAAGTGTGCTACCAAGGTATAAATTAGTAGAGAAAATCTTCCTTACAAATACAGTGTGTTGGGCAGAGACTCAAAGACTAAGAATCCAGCCTGTGGAGTCCATGCATAGTGAAAAGACAGTTCGAGTGGTTAGTAAGACCATTTCTGATACTGAGACAATCTACAAGGAACATGTCAATAGAGAAAGTCACCATTTCAGTAGTCACTTTATTTTATTAATTTATTTTTAAGATTTATTTATGAATATAAGAACTGGGGTACAGGCCAGAGGTGCAGGGAGTGAGAGGATTCACCAAAGACAGAGTGGGGAGCAGAACAGGTGATCTACTCAAATACACTGAGAGGAGTAGGAGGCAAGACAGGAGAGGTCTGCTGAGCCGTATGGGTCACCTCCCTGGCTGGGTATTGAATTCATGCTGCAATGGCTGCTGATAGATTCATAGTCTATGACTTAACCTCTTGTACCACCAGGGAGGCCCTCAGTAGTCATTTTAAACAGGCATAAATCCTGAGTTGTAAATTGCAGTAACTTCTAAGTATATCAAAGTAATACTAAGTGTTTTCTAGTGAGACATGTTTATTGATTAAAAACTTAAGGATTCAATTCAAATGGAAGCGTGTCTGGTTTATTAAAATGATAAGGTGAACTTACATCATGATTCTATTGTTCTGATGAGTTAAAACTAAAAAAGTAATCTTATAACTACTTGGAGACAGTTATAGAGAAAGCTAATATAGACTATCCATCCTGCTTCAAACATGTCTAATTTTAAAATTAAATCAAAATAAAATAAAAATCCCTTTGTGTCAGAAAAAAATGGTGAGTCAAAAATAAGTGTTAATAAAATAAACTATAAAATACTGTTTCATTAAATAAAATAATTTATTTAATAAAATTTTAATTAAAACAACTAAAAATAAATATGAAATTTGGGGATTTATGTAAAATAAATTTTTTTCTACCAAATAAAAATGAATTTTCTTATACAGAAATCTGAAAATAAATTACATTGTAGTAAAAATCTGGCTGCAATTAATTCCTTCTGAATGTGAGTGACTTTGTACCTCTCATTATGACTATGAATGTCCTCTTAACAAGAGTTGGACTCTACCCACCTATTTTTTTAGTTTATATTAAAATACTGGCTTGTTTTAGCCTGTAGGATGTGGCAGATTATGTTCTGGGCAAGACCTCAAGAGACTTTACCTGTTCCTCCTCTTATCTCAAGAATCTACACACATAATATATGGAAAAGTATGGACAAGCTTGATGGGTAATTATAAACCACATGGGACAGAGATAAAATTCAAACAACGTGAAGTTCTCTAGACTATCAAGTAATCTAAATTTTATCTGATTTTATGCCCAGCATAGAGCACAAAAATAGAATAGAAACAATAGATTCACTTGAACCCAACCCACAAAATTTTAAGACATATAAGGTTATGGTTTAAACTACTTACTTTGGGGTACATTTCTTTCATAAAGCAAAACTGACACATAGACAAACTTCAAATACAAAAGGTAGAAACTCTTCTAAAAACAGCCTAAAACTCTAAAATAGGGAAGTAGATGTGCATTGTAGATAAGAAGATAAAAATGTTTTGCATTTAACAGTCTGGGATCCAGACTGGACAATGAATAAACTTAAACTCATAAACTGATAATATTGTTTTAAATATGTCAAAATTCAGTTTCTTTGTGCTAAAGAGAAACTTGCAATATTGAAATCTACTAAGAACAATGCTTAGTAACCTAACCAAACTAGTGCATAAATATAGTGAGGATAATGAATCAGCTCTTGAGAAAGGAGGTCAAGAAGCACAATTTCAAGACTAATGCATGTTGTTGCTCTAGGTAAAATATTATATATACAGTATAGCATTACTTAGCAAGTGGCTACTAGCGTCCTTGAAAGTCATGCACAAAAATACATTAAAGTTTACTAGTTGAAATTATAACAACCTGTCTTTATTAAAATAAAAATATTTGGATGAATAGTATTTGATTATGAGTGGAAATCTTTGCAGACACCACTTTTTAAATTGGGTCCTGACAATAAATCTAACAAAAGAGTTGAAGGACCTTTACAAAGAAAATTACAAAACATAGCTAAAATAGAAGATGATACAAAGAAATGAAAAAAAAACCCTTGCTCATGGATTGGAAGAATTAACATCATCAAAATGGCCATACTACCAAAAAAAAATCTACAGATTCAATGCTATTCCAATAAAAATTTCAATGTCATTCTTCAAAGAAATAGAAAAAAAATAATGAAATTCATATGGAGACACAAAAAACCTCGAATAGCCAAAGCTCTCCTAACTGACAAAAAGGGAAGTGGAGGGATCACACTTCCTGACT
>JAGFMF010011445.1:4058832-4134683 GCA_019455555.1 Galemys pyrenaicus | reverse complement strand
CAACCCACCAACTGGGAGAAAATCTTTGCACACAACATTACTGACAAGGGACTTATCACACAGATCCACAAAGAACTAACCAGACTAAACAAAAACAAGAGACAACCCAGTTAAAAAATGGGCAAAAGAGCTAAAAAAGCAATTCTCCAAAGAGGACATGCAAATAGCCAATGGCATATGAAACAATGCTCAACTTCTCTTGGCATCAGAGAAATGCAAATCAAAACCACTGTGAGATACCACCTCACCCCAGTGAGAATGGCACATATCAAAAAAGTAGCAACAACAAATGTTGGCGGGGATATGGAGCAAATGAAACTCTCTTACACTGCTGGTGGGAATGCAAGATGGTCCAACCATTATGGAAAGCAGTATGACGGTTCCTCAATCTATTAAGAATGGAACTTCCATAGGATCCAGCAATCCCACTCCTAGGAATATACCCCAAAGACACAAAACACTGATTCAAAAGAATACCTGCACCCCCATGTTTATAGCAGCACTCTTTACAATAGGTAAGACCTGGAAACAACCTAAATGCCCAAAAGCAGATGAGTGGATCGGGAAGCAGTGGTACATATACATGATGGAATACTATTCAGCAATCAAAAATGAAAAACTAGATGCATCAAAGGAACATGGATGGAACTGCTCAGCGAAGTAAGTTAGAAGGCAAAAGAAAAATACCAGATGGTTCCTCCCCTAGGAGGAATATAAGGGAACCAAATAAAGATCAAGGAAAGGAATAAGAACAATAATAATAACAATAACAGCAATAAAGACACAGAAACCAAAAATGAAAAGACAAGGACAAATTGGAGACACTTGGTAGGGAGGGGGAGTGGGAGGGTTGAGGGCAGATGGGAGCATGGGGGACTGAGGTGATGGTGCACTGGTGATATGGTGATGGGGAATACATGGGGATTACAATTGATGTCAAATAGATACAAATTAAAGGCAAAAATAAATAAATAAATAAATAAATAATTTTTAAAATAAAATAAATAAATTGGGCCCTGAGTTTAGTAAGAGACATTAAGTTTAACTGAACTCTGACACAATTAAATTGGCAATATTACAAGAAGATTGTTGGCTATATATAGGAGTAAGATACTTTGAATGACAGTAAAGTTTTCATATACATCTATGGAATCCAGACCCTGCATTTCATAGTTTGTAAAAATAGTCCTTTTGGAAAAACTTCTTTTTGATATTCTAAGGCAAATGAAAATGAGGAGAATTTGTCAGTAGTAGAACTTTCCTTATAGCATAATGAAAGGAAGCACTCCTTTCAGAAAAGAGAAAGTAGCAGAGGAGATTTGGGCTTCCAAAAACAAAGAACAAGAAATGTATAAAAATTAAGGAAGGTAAAACATCTGTAATCACAAGATTTAAAAATCATATTTGATGATTGTAACAAAAATTAAAATACTATCTGATGTGGTGCTATAGACAGTTGCATTTAAAATGTGCAAAGGCTAAAAAACCAAAAGTAACTAAACACCTTACTTAAAGTGGTAAACTATGATGCCAATAGATTGTGATAACCAGTGGGGATATTTATATTTTAACACCACAGTGACCATTGTGAAACCCATAAGAAATGCACACTGAAAACTGTTAAGACATTCATAAAAATAATTTTCAAAATCTCCAAAAACAACCTTAGAGATAGTTAAGAAGAATGAGAAATAGGAAAAAAAAAAACCGAGAAAATGGATGATACAATGGCAGACTTATGTTCTAACATAAATACAAGTGACCTAAATGTTCAAATTAAAATACAGATATTTGTAGAGTAAAAAAAAAGAACTTCAAATATATATTTTATTAAAAAGAAAAATACCTCAAATACTATAACATAAAGCAATGAAAGTAAAGGTTGGAAAAAAGGTATACCATAAAGATATACCCTAAAATTATCTTATTAATATAAAAAGCATACCTGGTTTTATTAAAATCTGATAAGTTAGGATTCAGAACAAATAAAACCACTGCAGTAGAAATAGGATATTTCATAATGGTAAAAGGATCCATCCACCCAGAAATCATACTGAATATTGAAATACTGAATATTTCATACTGAAATCATACTGAATATAAACATATTTGTAACCAATAATAATCTCAAAATATATAAAATAAAACTGGGAGTGTGTAAATAAGTAATAGAAAAATTATCAATTCCCTTTGGAGAATTCAACACCATCATTCATCATCTTACAATAATCTAGACAGAAATTAACCAATGATTTATTTATTTATGCTAAGTACAGAATATGCTTTTTGTAAGTACCCATAGAATATTCACCAAGTTAGATATTATCTTAGGCTATAAGGAAATATACAATTTATGAGAATCAAAAACACACAGACTGTGATATCCAGTCATAAATAATAAAATTAGTTGTCAATAATAAAGAAACGACAGAAAAATGAAATTAAGCAACATACATTTAATAAAATAATGAATTAAATTAAAAATATCAAAATGTAGTGGGTGTGACTACAGCAGTGCTATGAAGAAAATTCATAGCACTAAATACTTGTACTAGGAATAGGGAAACATCTAAATCAATAAACTGAGTTTCTAACTCAAGAGAATATGAAAAAGCACAAAATCTACTCAAAGCATACAGAAGAACTTAAATTATAAAGATATAATATATATATTACAGAAATTAGAAAAGGCACACAAAAGTGCATTGAAACCAAAACTGGATGTTAAAGCAATTCAGTGAAATTTATAAATTATATCAGTTGAAATATAAGTATATAGTAAAATATTGTATTAATATTAGGAATAAAGCAGTACTTATCACTGTATTCCTAGAGTCACTTAAAAGATATTAATTGAATACATAAAGAACTTAAATCTCATATATTTGATTAAGTAGAAAAAAATAAACAAACAGATCAGTTGTTCCAAAAGAAATGTAAAAACCAACCCATATGAGATGGACAATATGAATAACCATATGTCAACAAAACATTTGTCTTCACTGATTTAATGGATTCAGTTGAATTCAGGAATGGTTAAAAAAATGTTTCAACTGTGACCAAGTTGAATTTAACTGAAAGGCACAAGTTCAGTTCAATATTCTATAATCACATAATATAATCTGCATATCATAAGCTAAAGGAAAAAATGGTCAAATAAACCAGAAAAAAAAAATGTGTATGAGAAGCTACAGTATCATTCATCATAAAAAGAATAAAAGGAGGACTTCCTCAACTTTATAAAGAACATCTACACTTAGAGGAAGCTTATAGGGGAACCAAATAAGGGATCAGGAAAAAAATAGTAACAATAAAACCACAACACAATGAAACAAAAACAAGCAACTATAAATCAGACACATTTTGCAGGGGAGAGGGAGGGAGAGCACAGTGGACTATGGTGATGGAAATTCTACGGGGATTTCACCTGAGAAAAGAAAGCAAACATTGGAGGCCTCCCTTGTGGTGCAAGGGGTTAGGTCACAGAACTATGAAGCTATTGGCAGTCACTGCAGCCTGAGTTGGATCCCTGGACGTGACCTCCAAGGCACAGCAGACCTTTCCCGTCTCCCCTGGTGCTCCCCTCAGCAGTGTACTTCAGTAGATCTTCCTGTTTTGCTCCTAACTCTGTCTCTGGTGAATCCTCTCACTCCCTGCACCTCTGGCCTGCACCCTAACACATGGATGCATAAATAGATTTAAAAAAAAAGAAAAGAAAGCAAACATTGCACAAAAATGAGCAAATTGTAAAATATATAAACATACTATATAATATATAAAAATTACTTTAAAAAGAACATCTACAAAATATTGTACTCTATTTTATTTCTGAACATTTACCCTCAGATTTATCCTAAGTGATGGATGTGCCACTATCATTTAGCCTAATGCTGAAGGTTCTTGCTACTGCAATGAGAGAATTTTTAAAAGACAATTCAATTATAAGTGAAAATAAAGAAATACATATATATTTTTTTACTTACAAATGACACGATTGACCATATGGAAACCATTTTAGAACCTACACTAAAGCATTAGAAATAAGAAGTTATGAAATGTTGCAGAATACTTAATGAAAACACTTAAATCATATGTATTTCTATATATGAATAATTAAAATATGGAAACTGAAATTAAGACACCTGACCATTCATAACCATTTCAACAAAAATTCAAAGAAATCTAAGAAAATCTAAAAATGAAGAGCGATGTCATGTTTATGGGCTGAAACACTCGCCATAGTTACCAAGATATCAATTCTTCCCTTAAAATTACAGATTTAATGAAATTTTAATGAAAGTCCCAGCAAGAGCATATTGTGTACAAAAGTTTAGATTTTTAATATTATGTTTGTTACTTTGTCTTGAATGCACACATGAAGTTTCTGAATCAGAGAAGATTTCTATTATTTGACTTATAGCAAGTAACAAGCATGTGCTGCTCTTTGTCTTGTTTTTTACTCTTATATCAACATGATGAGTCAAAGCAGATAAATTAAAGTTGTAAGGAATAGGAAAAAATGATTTTTGTATGCTCATCTACAGAAAAAAAAATGGGTAACTGACTTTCTCTACCCATCATAGAGGGTCTTCTTGGAAATTTCTACTCTAATACTTTGGAATTTAAATAATCCTCTCCAGAGAAAATATAAGACCATTGCCTCAAGCTTTACAATCTAAAGATGACTTATTTTCCTTTCAAGTGTAAAAACACACTTCTGTAGTTACGCAAATCTCTGGAGTTTTCAACATTCCTCCAGTTGTAAATTAACTTCCATGGCTTACTCTTTTAACACAGGTTCCAAGTTTCAGTAAAATTTCTTCAGAAAGTCTAACCATGCAAAAATATAAAAAGATTTTCTCTGCAACTAATTGTTTCACAGGAATCAATTACCAGTGTGCCGCCTAATAAAAACCCAGAACCAAACGATTTATAGTTGACTCCCTAAAAATATGCAAGGAATTATTAAATTGTATATATGTAAATTGAATCAAAGAGAAGTAGACATTTTAATTCCCTCTATCTTATAAGGTTTGTTGTCTATTAAAATAAAATAAATCTGCACAAGAGAAAATGAGAAGAGGGGCCTCCCTGATGGCACAAGGGGTTAAGCACTGCACTATGCAGCAAACCACAGTCACTGCAGCACAAAGTTTTATTCCTGATGCCAGCCAGGGAGGTGACCCTCATGGCATAGATCTCTCCTGACTTGCCCACTGCTCCTCTCAGCAGTGTTTTTCAGTCGATCTGCCTGTTCTGTTCCCCACTCCGTCTCAGGTGAATCTCTTCACCCCCATACCTGTGACCTGTACCCCAGTTCTTATATGCATAAATAAAAAATCTTAAAAAAAAGAAAAAGCAATGAGAGGAAAAACAAGAGTAAGAGAATTAATGAAAAGATGAAAGGTCATCTCAATTATCAACTTAGTTACAAAAATATTAAATAATATATTAGTTAATCTAATATTCCTAAACAAATTACACTTAAATGGAAATTAACATCTCATAGAAAACATTTTCTCTTTTTCTTTTTTTTTTCTTCCCATACAAATTTTACATTATTGGTATAATAGAACCTGGTATAAATCTATCATAGTGTAATATAGCAGTGTTGTGTTCTATTCTAATTCCTTAATGAGGACTATAGACTACTGTCCACTGAAATGCTCACTGCTATGAAGTTAATTCAAAGTTTAATAAAAAAAAAGAACTTACTGAAAGAGATTGAAGTTATTTAAAGAGCTAGAGTAAAGATCTAAACTCAGGAGATTGTCATCAGATTTTTCTGAGTGACTACTTAGCACCTTGAGAATTGGTCTCAGTACATGAAGGTAAGTTACATGAACAAAAAGAATAATTGTGGGGCCCTCCCTGGTGTCGTAGTGGGTTAAGCAAAGCACTATGAAGCAAACCGTAGCCACTGCAACACAAGTTTGATCCCTGCCCCCTGCCAGGGAGGGGACCCACATGGCACAGCAGACTTATCCTGTCTTGCCCGCTGCTGCCCTCGGCAAACCTCTCCTAACTTGCCCGCTGCTGCCCTCAGCAGTGTGTTTCAGTCAATCTGCCTGTTCTGTCCCCTGCTCTGTCTGGTGGGTTCTCTCACCTCCCCACACCTCTGGTCTGTACGCCAGTGCTTGTATGCATAAATAAATAAATCTTTAAAAAAAAAAAGAATTGTGTTTTTAAACAAAGATAGGAGAGTATCCAGTTAATTTCTAATATTTTTAATTAACTACAGGAAAGTGGTTTCTAACATTTTTGATTAAAGATAAAGGAGAAAGCTACCCACAACTTCAAAGTGATTCTTTTATTTTACAAAGTCAATTGTATCAGAGCCACCCATGTATTAGAAGATGTAAGGATGAAATGTTACTGGGTCTCTTATTCTAGAACATACCCCCATCAAAATAAGGAATCAATCAGGTCATTATCCCATTTTCTTTCTTCCAATAACTTGTAAACATGACTTGGGTGGACTTACAATGTAACTTTTCTTTTCTTAAAAAAAAAAAAAAGATTTATTTATTTATGCATACAGGAACTGGGGTATAGGTGACAGGTGTGTGGGTTGAGAGGATTCACCAGAGACAGAGTGGGGAAGAGAACAGACAGACTGACTGAAATACACTGCTGAGGGGAGCAGTGGGCGAGGCAGGAGAGGTCTGTTGTGTCAGATGTAACTTTTCATGGTGTTTTCTTGCTTCTTTCCCCAAGGCTTCTTTACATTAACAACTATTTCTTATTCTAGCCTTTGAAGCAGCTCTGCAGTGCAGTCAGGGTAGATGAGACATTTCTAATAGAAAGCAATATTATTATATTTTTAAGTCTATATCACTTTACCTCATGAATAAGATTAGGAAATTATATTTTCAGAGAGAGCTTCACAACAGACTTCTATATTTGAGAAGTACTGTTGAAGACCATCCTGAATGTATTATGCTAATTTTTATTTACCACAACTTCAGAAAGACAATCTCATTTTGTCATTCACAATATTTATTGTTTTGCATTCTATAAAAAATAATTGTCATCCTTGGGGGTGGATCTGCAAACCATTTGGTCACCATTGGTCTGTTTGGTCACCATTTTTTGTCACCTGCAATTTCCATACCAAGGTCAGTCATAAGAGCCAAACCTTACAAGGTGCCTTTCAAATCAATCAAGCGTAGAAAGCTTGATCATCCTGGGAAGGGTATGCATTAGGAGTTATGACCTGGAACTGGTGGTGGGACATTGACTAATGTATGACAAGGGACCCCAGAAGCTGACCAGTGGAAAGCCTTGCTAAAAAAATTGACCCAGGGCCTCCCTGGTGGCCCAGTGGGTTAGGCAATGCCCTATGAAGCAAAACACAGCCACTGCAGGATGAGATGAGTTCGATCCCTGCTGCCGCTGGGGAGGGGACCCACATGGTGCAGCAGACCTCTCCTGCTGTGCCTGCTGCTCCCCTCAGCAGTGTACTTCAGTTGATCTGCCTGTTCTGCTCCCTGTTCTCTGTGGTGAATCCTCTCATCCCCCCACACCTCTGGCCTGTACCCCAGATCTTGTATGCATAAATAAATAAATCTTTAAAAAAAATTGACCCATGGCCAGGGATCTAGGGCTTGATCTCAATTTGAATACCAGGTCATCAAGCAGATGAGAAGTGCCTGGAGACCAGACTCACAACCCTTGCTACTACAGATAACAGAGTACATTTTTTAGTTTCAGCCCTCTCTTTTCTTTCTGTCCTTTCCCTCATAGCTGATGTTGTATGATTATTCTGTGAATAAAAAAGCCAGGATCTTGCTCTTCAGCAGCATCCTGCATCCTATAGCTTGTTACACAGCTCCTGTTTGTCAGTGAGGTGTTGTCAGTGCAACATTTGGGAATTTTAAAAATACAAAACACTACCAAAATATTGCATAAAAGTTTAAATCCATTCTAATACATGAACTACTTAAAATAAATTGCCTCATTTCTCTTTGTATTGAATAAAGGAAATAACCTCAACTGAGCTCATTGATGAAAGAGTCCTTAAGACACTTCACTTACATTTTTTACTACACTCTGACTACTCAGTCTATTTATTTTTCTTTTTCTATGTCTTATATTGTCAAGAATACATTAGAACACAGACTATTTATTTTAACACTCTTTAGAGACTAAGGAACTTTTTTACTCTAAGAAATTTGACAATTAAAAAATATAGCCATAAAATCTACTAGAGATAATAAGTCTGATACAAGGGAACTGAATCTTCCTTCTGATTGATGGGAATGAAAAGAGTGCTGCTTTTGCATCTTGTCTATGATGACAACCCGATGATCTTCTGTAACTGTCCACTGGCAGTTTTCTTCCTAATTCTAGCAAGTGGCAGACATGACAACAGCAAACAATTCCAGAGATATAATTTTTATCACCATTATTTTAAATGGTTCATTACGTTAACTTCATTCTAAATGTGCAATGAGTTCCAATTTTTATTTAAACCTGCATTCATTTAAGTCTGTCTTATACCAGTACATGTATATGTGATTCTGTCAGAGTTGAATGTTTTGCTCTTATGTGACAACTTCATTAAAGGTGACAACAGCAGCATTTTAGCTGACTGGATAGATTTTTATTCTTAGTATATAGACCAGTCATTTGACTTGCGAAATCGGTTTCAAAAAGCTTGCAGCAAAATGGCTTTGACAAGATGTCACACTGTGAAATATGGGTGACAAGATGGATCTCAGTGAATAGTGCAAAGAATGATGACGTAAATTAATTTCAAAATAACAACTTGATTCTGCTGATAGAGGAAAAAGAGCATTGATTCTAACAGGATAGTCAAGGAGAGTCCCGAGGCTTTATGAGTACAGAAATAACCACTGGAGGAGAATTTTAGATTTCAGTTTTCATAGACAGAATATTTGAAGTAATGAGGAGGAAAACATCAGAGAAATATAGGCAGTATGTTCATTCAGATTAAGACTAAAGATTTTGAATTCTCTTATGAATCTCTCAACCACCTGAGAGGTAAGAAGCAAGTTGGAACTCCCTGAGACTGCCAGCATACCTCTTTCAGATGTGGTTTCAGCTTTGCAACTGTTCCTTAAACTGAATATACAGAAAGTCATGAAGTGCGCATTTTTTTTAATGTGTTCTGCATTTCACATTTTTAAAAATTCATTTACTTCTAGTTTGCCCTCAGGTATCAATCTAAAAGTAAGATTTCAAGTTTTGATATTTCTTCTCTACTCAAGAATCTCATTTTTTTCTGCACTTTATCTAGGAATAGAATAGAAAATATTGTTGGTAATTTTGGTCAAGAAAAGAAATTTTGTAGAGTCGATTTCCACATGACTAAAATGCGATTTTGTTTTTTAAAAAGAATTTCTAAATCTCTAACTCAAAATGCCTAAAGAAATGTAATGGTTTTATTTCTTTACTGGTTCTGTTTACCTATGCAAAAGATATAGAAAGCAATGACATCTCTCTCTAACACCTAATCTAAACATTCTTTTGATGGTCTAAATTTTATTGACTGGGATTTCCTTGGTTTTTGATATGGGATTAAGCAGGGTATATGTTTATTACTTTGAAATTATTTTCATAGGAGAAACTGGGAATATTGAGCAAAGTGTTTGGAAAGCCCTGCTCAAAACAGCTTGTGATTAGAGAATTGTTTGCTGAAAATGTCTCAATAAATTTCAACTGATACCTATTTTTTCCAAAAATAGCCCTTCAATAACATTAAAAGTCATTTTAAAAATTATATACTAAATAAAAGTCAACAGGTCAAACACTAGGATAATAAACACCAGGTACTTCCATGTGCCCTTGAGGATACACATAAATCTCCCTAATTTAGCAATTCAGATTAGCATGGAATTAAAAACCATAGATTTTAAAATCAAGCAACCATTGGTTGACAACCCTGACTTGGGAATTAAATTGTTGTGACCATGGACAAATTATTTGCCTTTGCTAATGGGAACCTAAAAACATTCTGAATATTAACCCACAGGCCCTAAGTGCCCCCCATCCTGCCCACCCATTTAACTAAAATTTAGATGTTTTTGTTAACTCTAGGTTCCTAGTCTTCTTTTCTTAGAATATTTACTTAATGATACTTGTCATTGTAAATTATTTCACTGTCCCTCTGAGATATGAATCTTTCCTTTATCCATCTATCAGTTGACAGACTTTTAGGTTATCTCCACATTCTGGGTATCTTGAGACATGCTGCAGATAAATAAGGGTATGTTTACATTTCTTTGAGATCTTATTTTCATTTACTTTGGACCTATAACCAGAAATGGACTGGCGGATCATACGGTAGCTCTATTCTTAATTCCTTGAGGAACCTCCATACAGTTTCCCATAGTGACTCTGCGAATATACTTGCCCCCCAGCACTTGTCATCTCTCGTGTTCTTGATGATAGTCTTTCTAATATGTGTAAGATGCTAACTCATTAGGTTTTGATTTGTATTACCTGATGATTAGTGACATGAGCATCTTATCATTTACCTATAAGTCATTTATGTCTTTTCAGAAATTTTTCTTTCAGTTCCTGCACCCATTTTTTTGACATGTATAATTTCTTTATTTGTTTCGAATATTAACTTCTTATGTTTACAAATACTTTGTCTGATTCCATAGATTATCTTTTCATTGTGTTTATTTATTTATGTTATGTAGAAGCTTTTGAGTTTATGTAGACAAACATGTTGATTTTTGCTTTAGTTGATTGTGCTTTTGATATCTTATTTAAAAATCTCTTGCCAAGACCAATGTCAAGAAGTTTCTTCCTCACATTTGATTTCCTAGCCACTTTATGGTACCAGGTCTATATTAAAGTTTTTGATCCTCTTTGAGTTAATTTTGAGTGATGCAAGATGAGGCTCAATTCCATTCTTCTGCAGGTGATTACCCAGGTCTTCCAACATTTGTTCAGAGATACCCGTTCTCCATTGAGCATTTTTAGTTAAATGTCAAATGTTAGTTGCCTGTGTATATGAGTGTTTAATTTTGAGCTCTTTATTCTCTCTCATGTGTCTATGTTTAAGACTATACCATAAATTTTTAATTATTAGAGCTTTGTAGTTTAGTTTGAAAGCTAGAATATGAAACCTCCAGTTTTATTCTCTCATGATTGTTTAGACTATTCAGGACATTTGTGATTTCATATTTATTTTAGGATTTTTTTTTACTTCTATGAACAGTGTCATCAAAATTTTGATATGGATTGCATGAATCTATAGATAGCTTGGGGGAGTATGGGCATCTTAATAATATTCATTCTGCATAATTGGGATTATGTTTTCATCTGTTTTTATCTTCAAATTTATTTTATTCAGGCTTAATGGTTTCCACTGCAATCTCCTTTACATTCCTGCATAAATTTTTTCATAAGTATTAAGTTATTTACAGTCTTCCTTGAATGTACATTTTTTCTTTTTCTTTTTCAAATATTTAATTATTAGTATATAGGAATAAAACTGATTTCTGTGTGATTATTTTATATCTTGCAACTTTACTACATTTGTTGATTGGTCTAACTGTGGTTTTCTTTGTTGTTGATGGACTCCTCTTGCCAATTCCACGATTAAGGAGTATTTTTCTCAAGGACTAGGAACCATCCCTTTGAAATATAATCATCAAAAAAGATAATATCCTATATCTCCCAAGCTGTGGTAGGTAGAAATATAAACCTACGTGGGTAAATTGTTTTGTTATAACACTAACTCCTGTAATGAAGACACAAGTTTCCTTGTCCTTTGTGCAAGGCCACCTAGGAAACAGAGATGGTCGAAGACATGGCCCTACCCCTATACTTAAAAACACTTCATGCTTTGTTTTAGCATATTTGAGTTTGGACAACATTCTAGGGTCTGTCCTTTATATTTGAACAACAGCTCAAATAAATTTCCCTTGACTGTTTAACTGTCAAGTGTGATTTTTGCTTTGAAAATGTTTTAGGTGTAAAAATAGCATTAAATGTTCATGACAGACCAATCACATAAGTGTTGAATATGATTACTATTCCTCTTTGCATTACTTAAAAAATTATCACATCATATAACTTAATAATTATTAGTGGAGTTTATATTCTAATCCAGACTGTCAAACTCTAGAGCTTATATATTAATAACTACACTACCCTCTATTTTCATTTCTTTCATCTTAAAAATAGGTATAAAGATATTTACATTACTGCTTTTTTAAGAATTAAATGCTGTTGGGCCTCCCTGGTGGCGCAGCAGGTTGAGCTCCGTACTGGGAAACATCCATGGCATAGCAGCGAAGAGTTCGATCCCCAGCCAGGGAGGTGACCCACATGGCACAGCAGTGTAATTCAGTCGATTTGCCTGTTCACTCCCACTCTGTCTCTGGTGAATCTTCTCACCCCCTGTGCCTCTCACTGGTACCCCAGCTCTTGTATGCATAAATAAATAAATCTTAAAAAAATAAAATTAAAAATAATTAAATGCTGTCAAGTACTGATAAGGAAAATTAAATTATGTAGACACCATTATTTTTACTATTTTAACATTTTTTTCTTATCATTATTTTACATATTATTTCATTAATATATTTTAATAAAAGTAGATTATAACCAGTTTACATATAATCTCTCTTTCCTAGAAATGTCAAAGAATTATTTTAAATTAATTTGAGGTGAGAGGTTAGGTGATTTGATAGGTCAGTGTATTTTAAGAGTGTTAAGGAAAAAATTCCATAGTATTAAGCTCGATCCTTATTATGGACAGATTCTCCTCCTCCATCCCACCCTCTTGATAGAAATGAGCATGATATAAGCAGCTAATGAGCTTCATATCTGAGAATGATTTTCTATTGTCTCATGCACTCCTGGAGAAATAAAATTATTTTCAAGTCTAAATATAGAGATACTCTGAATGCAAAAGCAATGCAGATTCATCAACAGAGACATTATTTACCCACTAAACCCACTGGGCTCTTCCCATAAACAAAACATGTAATAGATGATTTTTCAAGGCATGACTATAAATACCAGTTCTATCAGGGAGTGGCACACTGGCTCTCCCTTCAGATTGCTCCACATGTTTGTATTTTGAATTCATTATCAAATTAATTTCATTTACAAGTAAAAATTACAAGTTCTGCAAAAATTATGAGAGAGAGAAAATGTGTGTGACTGTGTGTGTGTGTGTGTGTGTGTGCAGGAAAGCAGCCTGTCATAAAAGAAAGAAAAAGCTAAGGAAAAGGATATTTCTACCCGGCTAATAGCCATGAGGTACTCCAGGAAATAAAAGGAGTTATTATTAAAAACTACAAGATAAGCAATTTTGATAAACAAGCAGTTGTGTTAATGTTTAATGCTTTCCTTTGCTATGCAAGGTAGTTCAGACTCTGCTTGGAACAGTCTGAGAACAGGGAGCCTTTGTTCTGAAGCTGCAACTTGTGGAAGAGTTTTCCTATACTGGGGACACTAAGCTGTCAAGGACACTAAGCTGACAAGTGTGTGTATATACACACACAAAGGTCAAGCACATTATTCATTGTCTTGAGGGAGCAGTTCTCCTTTGAGAAATAAAGGTGTGGCAAGAGGCTTTCACCAAACAGAGTCCTCAAAAAATGAAATACTGGGTTAACCTGAGGCCTGCTTTCTGCGTTTGTGAAAGTTCAAATCCTTAATGTTTTTTGCTGGGGAAGCACATTCGCAACTTAAGAATGCCTTTTCTTTTAAAGACATTTTTCTGTAATAGTCACAGAGGACTTATTTTTCTACCTTTTCCAGAAAATTTTACTTAATTTTTGGCAATATTGAATGTTAACTGAGCTCAGGGAAAACAAGAGTACTAAGAAAGCCACACAAAATGTTGTGTTTAGGAATTGACTTAGTGAAGGGAATTCCTTTCACACGACTTAGATAAGACTCAGGGACGCCCCCTATTGTTTACACATGATAGGTTCAGGCATAAGATTTTCAAATCCACATTCATTGCTTCCTAAAGATCAGTTGAACTGTTTGTTCCTGCTGATCACTCAGATCAAAAGATTTTTAACTGATTGACTAATAACTTAGGCTTCTCTCCATCCTGGACTCTTGGACTTTTACCCACTCTCAAGCTGATTTAGCATATAACCTTTTCATAGCAGTCTTTTATGGTTAAAGTCTGGTGAGCTCAGGAAAAGGACGATTAACTCTTGATCATATTACTCTCACATAAGACACCCTCACACCCATCCTGTCTATTTTACTTGAGATAATATAAAAATATAAACTACCTTAAACATTAAAACTTACTTTTAAATGAAAAAGGAGTGTGTCCTTTATTAAAAGAAAAAGTGATAGATCCCTAGCGTCTCATTAAATGCATATAATAACATTAAAGACAGAGGGCACTACAACAGCATGAAAGAATGAAGAAAGTTGCTATTTTAACAAACTATATTCTAAAATTTCTTTTTATTTTTTGTTAAAAATTAACTGTGTTCTTGCCTGATTTGTTTCTCTAGTTCCCATTTATCTTTGCTGTTTTAAAGGTCAGAATGTAATATACCAGGAGTCTAAGATTCCTAAATAAAATGTAATAATTTGTAAAGGAATTATTTTGCAAATTGGCACTGGACAATCATTCATTTGCAGTGGCTACAGCTATTTACAGCTATTTATTTGTGTTGAGGACAAATGAATTTCATAAAAACAGTCAGCCTACAAATTGATAGTATTTTAAGGAATATATCTCTTATGTAGGAACTAAATCATATAGATCCTATTGTGTTGCCTTTGTACAAGTGGAACAGGGTTAAATCCCAGATATTAGAAACATCTTTTCTGATATTGTTAATGTGTAGAATGAGGGGCTTCCTGGCAATCCCAAACTAGCATGCTTTAAATGGGTTCTGCCACTTATCACATAAAGAAATATCATTTTCTCAGTATGAAAAACTTTAACAGAATAGTGTGCATAGAGAGAGAACAAAAGAAAGGATAATAGTTTGCCAGAAAAACATCTAAAGTCACCCATCCCATCAAGGGTGAATACTCAGCCAAATAGAGCTGGTCTTAAGCAGGGCTGAGGAATCCAAAAAGCTTGTCACAGTTCTAAGGCACCTTCTGTTGGGGAACCATAGAAGGAGGCAGAAGGGACTAGGCAATTCTGGGATAAAAGGAGCAAAATTAAAGCACAGATCAAGTAAAAGACAGCCATTGAAAGCCGTCCCAAGACCTGTCTCCTTCTAAGGCCCCCAAGCCCCTACTGCAAGTCCAAAACTTAAAAGGAAGGGAACCTCTTCACATGTGCCTCCTCCTGTCTCCTTCTCTGAGCCCTCTGCTGGCTTCCCCTCACCTGCTTAGCTCCACCTTTCCTTAGGTGGGGCAGGGAATATGGACTCTCCCTTACCTATGGAGATCAATGTTTTCCAGTATCATTTTGCAACATATGGGTGCATAACAAATGACCTCCTCTCTAATTAGCCAAGCACATGGGGTTAATTTTATGAAAGTATTCATGATTAAAATGTATACCTTCTACTGTGTACCATCCTTATAAACTATAATTTGACTGTGTTGCTTCAGATTTGTCTATAAGGATCTGGTTTTGTATATTATTATGACATGTGAGTCTTCCTTTCATCCTATTTTTGAAATGCTGCTCAGGATTTTAAATTTGTTCTTGGGTACTTATGGACAAATATGTGCATCTCTATCCAAATAGGTAATGAAATGTCAAGTTTAAATTAGCTGTCTGTTGTTTGATTCTGCTAGTTATCTATAAAAGATGTTTTTTTGGCAGGGTTATCAGCATGAAAACATTTAAAATGAAATTTGAATAGTATCAAGGGAAAACAATAACTTTCAAGTCTTTGATTTGCCATTCAGATACACAAACCTTAATGCTAGAGAAAAAAATAGAAATAAGCAAGTAGGGTAAAGGAGAAACACTTACAGATGAAATGATCCGTTTATATATACACATGAAAGATTTCTAGAGAGTGTACTAATGCATGAAATAGAGATTACAAGCAATGTAAGATAATGTATGTAACCATAGCAATTTAAGAGTAAACTAATATTTAGGGGCTGTTACACACTTTTTACAGGATTAGTAACAATCCTATTTTAGATAGTTTTTTCTATATGCAACTTAATATATTGCTATTTTCATAATAATGACATTTCACTGTACATATAATTTGCACAACAATCGGGTGCTAGCTGAGGCGGTATTATCAACCTGCTCGATTGTATAAGCATTTTAAATTTCTGATATCTGGTCTTCTTACTTTTCTCACTGTGAAAGAAAATCTTGATAGATAGATAGATAGATAGATAGATAGATAGATAGATAGATAGATAGATAGATAGATAGATTATGTTTTCTTTTCCCTAAAATATATAGCTTTATTTCTAATTCTTATAAATACTTCAATGAGACTTTGAACAAAAAAATTATTTTCGCCCTTGGAACTACAGTTCCTTCATCTGTAAAACAGCAATTCTTCATTCTATGAGCACAATTGCACACAATCAATTATAAGAAGGCTCAGTAAATGTGTGCTTTATTATTTTACTATAGACATATTTCTTGCTATTCAATTCCAAATATCTCCAAAATTATGACAATTTACTCCATAAAAATGTACATCACCTTTTTATTAAAATCTACAACTGAAGATGTGATTTAATTTCCTATACTTAAAAGATACTTCCCTTATTTAGCATTATTTTGGCATCTCTAATCAGCCACTTTCCCTCTACTTAAGATTCTTAAATTATCAATTCAATGAATTAGCAGGACTGAAATTTCACCAGATGGTTTTGCCCTAGAGTTTCATCTCAGTCTGAGATTTTTAGGTTCCTTGGCAATATTAAAGGTATAGTTGTGTGTTCCAAATTTAGACAGAGTAATCTAAATAAAGGAAGAGTGATGTGACTGGAATGAGTTCTAAGAAGCAATTATAAAATACATAAGCATGAAGAATACTTGAAAATTGTCAAAATTTTTAAGTAATATCTATAAGCACTGGGGATGTAAAACACAAGAAAACTTATAGATTTTCTGACTCATTAAACAGATAGATGCTAGTATGTGATGATTTTCCTGAAACACCATATGATAATTTCTGACCAATAACTCAAGATGAGAATAAGGAAAATTTGATTTCATTTTTGCACCTGCAGCTGTGTGATCAAATTTAACTGAATTTAGAAATAATGAAGTTATATTTAAGACTAGAATGCTGTTAAATTTCTTAATAGGAATATGTGAGTTGATAGATAGTTGATTGATAGATGATAACTAGATAGAGAAATAGGGACATTATCATATACTCACATCGATCCTCATGACCAATCTTAAGTGTACATTCTGGAAGATTTATTTCAATTTTTTGCCTGAAAATTCAATAATACATTTTTATTCACAGTGTTACATTTTTTCTTACTGAGTCAAGTCAAAAGATAAACTGTAAAATATTCAATCATTCTTCCTGTAGGTGTTTCCTTTCCTAGAACTGGGGACAGGGTATTCTGATGGGCATGAGAATTTTCACAGGTCTCTTGTAAAACATTTTCCACCCAGGACAAGATCTGTAGTCACATACTGTCACCCTGGAGATGCCAGCCTGGCATCCTAGCGAACCTAGCAAGATCACAAACGGCCACATATTGCTCTTTTTCTTTTAATAAAGTGCAACAGGAGCTTTATAGAGTCTCAACTATATGCAACATGATAGCACATGTCACTATTGTATAATCATTCTATCTTCAACATTCAGAAAGGAAAAGATTATCCAAGTAAGATAAAATGGTTTGAAACTCAGGCTGATCCACTTTTCAGACCCACAGTTGAGGGAAGAACCTCTCATGAAAAATGAGGTGAAAATGGGCCTTTTTCTTCAGTAGCATGGAGAATTAATGTTATTGTTCAGTTTTGACATATTAAAAACTGAATCTGTATTATATAGATATTTTAAGAAGTCAGGTATAATATGTGAAAATTCTCAGCTCTATGAAATATCAAGAATCATTATCTCAATAAAAGCAGATGCAAAAATATTTAACTGAGTATTCAGAATGCCTGTGCTTATGAGTAGCATGTCAATCCTGTCCTTGCATATGGTGTAATTATTACCTTTCAAATCTTACCTTTGAGAATATTTGGTTGTAATTTAGAAAATTATAGGTTTCTTTATCACCTAATTTATTTTTTCTTTATTTTTCTTTTTTTGACTTCTTTATATCATTCTTCATGATTTTTAAATTTACATCTGGCCCATTATAATACACACACATGGTTTATTTTTATTGTCATAGCATAATATAAACATACTGGGTTTCAAGCTAATTGTTGTGACTTCATTGATACTTTGTAAACTTTCATAGGATTAGATTGATATACATCCTACATAGTATCACAACATATTTTTCTGTACAAACTTATAGCACCAGGGTTAGCTCTTTTCATTACAGTGTCACAACTATAATTTTTGTCATACTGAGCAATAATAAGAGTTGTTTGCTCTATTAATAAAAAGGTTGCCTATGAAATAAAAAAATCTGAAAATCCTACTTTTAATAAATTTCATGTGGTAAGTTCCATAGCATTAGTTGTGTGTACAATGCAAAAATGTGTGTGAAATGGTATTCTGGTCATCAAATTCATGTGTGTGGAGGGGAGGGGTGCTTCTTATCCCCATACATTCTCCAGATACTAGCTGGTAAATCTGAAATTCAATGCAATTCTGACCCTCTATGTAAAGATAGCATTAGGATGCTTAGGTTAAGGATTCAGTTCTTCATGAGCTCCTCATCTTACTTCAAATGTCAGCTGCAAGCTCAGACTGTTTCCTTTGCTGTTGAACTATTGTCTACATGTTGGAAGTTTCCAATAACCCTTCTTTTAACTGTAGAAGGCAGTTACAAACCTTGTTTGTTCCCTGTGCTTTTAACAAACTGTCTATAAATCATAGATTTCCATAATTTTCTTCTCTATGGTTTCTATTGATTTGCAAGAGTACTAACAGAATTCAGATTAAAAATTTTTACTTATTTCATAACTATCTATTATAACAATATATTCAGGAATAGCCAGAGGGAAAAATTGTACAAGGCAAGGCATGGGAAAAGGGTGCAGAGATTTCCTGCCCTCTCCAGGTATGTGACTCCCCCAAATCTGGGTTGGGCAACAACCCAGAAGTTCCCTGAATCCTATTCTTTTGAGGTGTTGTGGAAACTACATGATATTGTAGCAACTGATTAAATTAATCAATTGATATTTTTCCTAGCAACTGGCTTCCATCCTTAGGTGCTACCAAAAACCTCTGGATTCACACACATACACAAAAGGATACCTTATTATTTAATACTAGTTAAGGGTTTAGAGAATAGTAAGTCAGGAACTGTGGAAGAAGATAAAATATATATATAAGAAATATATTGAGTGCATAAGACAGAAACACAATGACATTGCAGCTTTTTTGTGTGTCTTTAAATTGCACTAAAAAATAGACAAAAATAAGTATCATCTTTTTATTATATAAATATCATCATCATCATTATTAAACAAAATAAATACATCATCAATATTTCCCTCAATTTTCAATGTGTTCATTAATTTTATATTTTTCAGCCCCAATGGCACTGGTGGGAGGAGGGAAGTACATAAAAAAGCAGTAACAAATAAATTTAGAAAAAATTATGAAAATTTTGACTATTGATCATTGAAAAGTGCATTTAACTGAAAACTAAGTATTTTTCCTTAATTTTAAATATATATATATTTATATTTTTACATTATAGTTCATTTGGTTTCTCCTCTCAGGTGAAATTGCCATAAACTTTCCACCACCACATCACCTGTAAACCACAGGAAGAGCACCTGTGCTCTTCCCTCCCTGTTTTGACTTCTCTCCTTCCTCCTCCCTTGCTGGATGTCTCAGATTAATAGTTTACCTGCTAGCTTTTCTTTCTTTTTTTTTTTTGACCCCTTGTTCAGTTTCCTCATATTCTTTCTATCGTGAAAACATCTGACAGTTTTCTTTTTCTTTCTGACTTATTTCACTAAGCATAATCCCTTTCAGCTCTACTCATGTTGCTGCAAATGTCATGGGAATATCTTTTTGATTGCTAAATACTACTCCATTTTGTGTGTGTGTGTGTGCATCATATCTTCTTGATACAGCCATCTGGAAAACTAATTATACATACATCTTTATAAAGGATTACGTCAATTTTGCTTAAGTCAAACCTAAAATGCTTCCTTTATAATCTCTTCTCCCTATTCTACCAAACGAGGAAATAAGATATATTTGTGTTTATTTTCACAGGGTGCTAAGAAAGAACTGAGTTAATGGGTGCCAGATTTCCTCAGTGGAGAAATTAAGAGAAAATTATGCATCATGAGGGAAACACCTACACACACACACACACCCTGTCAAATATAAATAGAAAAAAAAGAACATAAAAAATTATTTAAATACTTTTAGGGGAAATAGGTTGCTGGTCAGATCTGTATGATGTTTTACAATGTCAGTCTTATTAAATAATGGGTCAATTTAGGTTGTGAGTTTAAAATGCTTAAAAAATCATTCTTTGAGAAGAGACTGCAATGATTATGTATTTCAAAAAAAAATCAATTATTCTTAATAGTTATAACGTGTTCTTTTCTATTAGTCATTGTAATTTAGAGTAGCAGAACTTCTCCCTAACATAGTTTAAAATATCCACTGCTTCTCAAAAACAGATTAAAGCATCTTTCCTTTAGAAATTCTAGTTATTTGTTAGGGCTACTATCTATAAAATAATTTGCTAATGTCAGCTTGAATGAGGTTATGTAGAAATTATAAGACATTGAAATCTCTATCATATGCACTCAATATATTTCATATATATATTTGATCTTCTTTCACAGTTCATGATTTTTCAATATAAGATATTATTTGAATAATAATTCACAAATAAAGAATAAATATCTTTTGCAGTATGACAAAGTTATAAAGCAAAGTTTGGTATTTTAATTTTCTTGTTATGTCATAATTTTCTATGCATTATATCAGGTCATACTAGATAATATTTTGCTACTCTTAGTCCAATTTGCAACATAACTGAATTAAGTAAAACTAAATTTCATTTGAAAGTCCCTCTAGATAACACTTTTTAAAGATATCATTAGTTTACAAGACAGTACATGGTTCAGAAGTATAGGCTTCCACCTTTGCAGGTGTATGCTATCACACTTAACACATCACCAAAGCACCCGTAGTCACAGCAAGTTGTTAGTTTAATCTATGATTGAAATATAAAATTTTGCTATACAGAAATGCACTCACAGGCATAAGTTCAACAGTGACACTCATCTTCTGAATATTTAAATTCATTATTTTAACCCAGTATTAAATCCACACATCTATGGTCAGCTAATCTTCCATGTTAGTGCCAAGAATACACAATGGAGATTTCATTAAATGATGTTGAGTAGACAATATATCCACATACAAAAGAATGAATGTGGACCTTATTCTACTCAGCGTACAAATATAAGTATAAACAGTGTAAAGACATAAATGTAAGGTCTGAAGCTGTAAAACTCAGAGAATAAAACATTAGGAAAGCTTCTTGACTGTGGTCATGGCATTAATTTTTTGGCTATGACAAAAGCACATTTAATTTCCATATGACAGTTTTAATATGAAATTATATTTTAATTAAAACAAAAATATAATGACTATACTGTTTACTAGCTTATCTTATTTATTTTTCATTCTATTACTCAGGCAATATTGGTAAACAACACTGCATATGATTCAGAGGTATATAATTTATTTAAAAACTACTAATTAATGACACATAGGTAAAGTGATAGTTATTAATTTAGCCAGAATCATTTGATTGCTTACCTTGTTGCAGGCACTGGGTTGAACATTAGAAATAATAAAAAATAGCTAGATGAAAGACTGTGTTTGAGATTCTCCAATGGAAGATCTCCTTCTTATATGATAGATCTATGCTATAGAAAGAAAACCACAATGGTGTAATTACAAAGATAATTAAGTGTAATTAAAGATTTACATTTAAGATCCTGGACATTCAGAGGAGAATGAGCTCATTATGAGCAGAGGGGACAAAAAAGAATGTCACTAACTCAATGGCATTTAAGTTGTTAATTTAAGGTTAGGTGTAATTTGAATACACGGAATTTGAGAAAAAGAGTGTAACAGGTGGAAGAAACATGAACAAAGTATGTGAGTAGAAAAACAAGGAACAAAAAGAATGATTCATTTAAGCAGAGAGATGGAAGGTAATAATATTGCATAATAAATGTTAGAATCTAGAAGACATGGAAGTTCAGATAAAAATATTAGATGATATATTTTGAGTAACTATGAACAAGTATGAAAGGTTTCTTAGGAGAACTCTTTCCACAAAATTAACTTTGAAGAAGGATATAATATGCAACAAAGAACAAAAAGAGACATAAGAACACTAATTAAGAACTATTGTCATCCAGCTATTACATAGTGAATTATTGGAGGGGAAATAACAAAAACAAAACAATGAAAGTGAGACAAAAGGTCAGATTCCTGATTTGCTTACTTGGAGTACTGGGAGAATTTAAAAATTCATTTGAAGTTGAATAAATAAGAAAATTAAAATTTTTGAAATATGCATACTAGAATGCTATAGTGCTTTAGGGACAAATTCTTAAAGATGATTGCTATAATATTCCATAATCGCTATGGACTGTATACTAATCAATTGGAATGGGCACCAGTTTGCACCTTCTCAAGTGCCAGATCTGTACTTAACATACATAGAGGGAAATGATTAAAAGGGAAGTAAATGCATTAAGTGTTAAGTCTCTGGGTTTGAGTTATTCAAGGAAAATTTATTGGGAGATGTCATGTAAATAGACAACACTACTTAATATTTGATATATTTCATTTGGACCATATATGGCAATATTTTATTTGATTATAGAGATGGAAAATTTGAATATCACTCTCATGCAGTGATCACTGCTAATAAAACTGTAGACCTTCGTTTTCCATTCATATACACAAAGGAAGATGGCAAACACTAATTAGTTGTAAATAAAATATGTTTTTTTAAAGATTTATTTATTTATGCATACAAGAACTGGGGTATAGGCCAGAGGTGTGTGTTGGGGCGGGGGTGGTGTGAGAGGATTCACCAGAGACAGAGCAGGGAGCAGACCAGGCAGATCAACTGAAGTACACTGCTGAGGGGAGCAGCGGGCACAGCAGGAGAGGTCTGCCGCACCATGTGGGTCCCCTCCCTGGCTGGCAGCAGGGATCGAACTTGTGTTGCAGTGGCTGTGGTTTGCTTCATACTGTGTTGCCTAGCCCACTGCGCCACCAGGGAGGCCCTAAAATATGTTTTTGTTCCATAAAGTACTGATAATATGTTGGATACAATGTCTCTATACTTTCATTAAAACAAGGGACAATAATGCATTGGGAGGAGTACAAAACTTTAATATATGTGTATTTTCTGCAGAATTTAAAATACATAAACATTGGTAAGATAATTAATGTCTAATTTCTCTGGGACACTCATACATGCAGAGAGCAACACCTAGGTTTTGTAGTTGAAGTTTAAATGGGTAATGAATGTAAATTTCTTTTTTTTTATTTTATTAATATAAAATAGTTTTTAAAAATTTACATATACTTGCCATCAATTGTAATCCCCATGTATTCCCCATCACCATCTCACCAGTGCACCATCACCTCAGCCCCTCGTGATGCCCTCTTCCCTCAACCCTCCCCCTCCCCTCCCCACGAATGTAAATTTCTTACCAAATAAATGACCAGAGAAATTTCTTTAGAAAATTCAATGTTTACTGTGTCATGAAAGACCAGGTTAATAGTTTCCACTCTGTACTAGTATATGCTTGAGAGTAGTCTTATTTACTTATATTTCTATATAATATAATCAATATCAATTTTGTAAAAGGCAGTCTTTTACCTGAATAGCTGAAATGGAGATGCTATATGCTATTGGCATGACAGTAATTTGGAGAAACTTTAAATATGTACATATTAAAATAATATGGAGGGCCTCCCTGGTGGCGCAGTGGGTTAAGCAAGACACTGTGAAGCAAACTGCAGCCACTACAGCACGAGTTCGATCCCTGCCACCGGCCAGGGAGGGGACCCACATGGCACAGCAGACCTCTCCTGCTGTGCCCGCTGCTCCCTCAGCAGTGTGTTTCAGTCCCTCTGCCTGTTCTACTCCCGGCTCTGTCTCTGGTAAATCCTCTAACCTCCCGCAACTCTGGACTGTACCCCAGGTCTTGTATGCATAAATAAATAAATAAATCTTAAAAAAAAAGAAAATAATAGCAACAGCTGCTCTTTATATTTTTAAAAAATAAAATAAAATAATATGGATCCACAAATCAACAGTTCTTTTAAAATCACTAGTACAAAAGTCACAAGGGCGCACAAACTAAGTCCTAGAAATTTTAAAAATAGTCACAAATTACTTGCTTCATATATATCCTAGGATATTTAAATTTACAACAAATAATATTTTTTAGCTGTAATAATGTCTTTTCATAGAATTTAAATTATTCTTTCATAGAATTAAGAGATTTAGAAAATATGCTTTTTTTGCAGACATATGTTTATTGTACTGATATATGTAGAAATAGACTTAGAGAAATAATGTAACTCAAGGCAATAATCTTTGTATGAAATATCAATTTAAAATAACACTGAGTATACTGGCTTAAACAGTAATACACATTACTATGTTACTGCCATCAATAAAAATTCGACCAAATCCCTGTCAATCTAGAGGCAAGAATTCCTTTGTACAAACTATTTGTGACCTACATTTCCCCCCCCATTTATGAATTATTGTTAGGTTTTGGGGTTCTTGGATTTTGGATTTTCTGGGTTGACCCTTGACTATGGTATGAGAAGAATTCACAGCCACCTTTTCAGCAGAAGCAAAAGTTTATTTAGAGACAGTAAAAAAAAACAAAACAAAACAAAAAACACACCAAAATTCCAAAGTGAGGTTCCTTCATAGGCAGAGTTCATGGAAAACCAACTGGGAGGGATGACACGGTGAGAGGCTCTTATTTTAAATGAGGTACAGAAGCTGCTGATGCAGTATCTTCTTGGGGTGCACTGCATGGTGCTCCCAGGGTGTTGGTTTATCCTCCAGGCAGTGGTTTCAAAGTCACTCCACCTTCTACTATGTTCCTGAATGTAGTTTTATCAGTGTCAGCAGCAGATTGAGCTGGGGAGAGGATTCAGCCTGGTCGCCATCAACCAAATAGCCTCTTCCTTTGGGAGGGGGAGAGCATCAGGTCTTTTCAAGGGCATTGCTTGACTTGTTCAGGGGAATTGTCTTATCTTTAGAAACCAGGCAATTTTGAAGAACATAAGGAAATATTTGTTGGGTAGATTACTAATTTTTGAAAGGACTGGCATTTAAAAAAAAAATTCCTGAGAAATATGCTATTATTTGATCCAGAACAAATAAAATCAACTTTGTAATGTAAATAATGTTACCAATTTGGTGACAACTTGGTTGCTTTTGAAATCTCTGATAGATTTACAATGAATACAAATAACCATCTTTTACGCACAAGAAACCAGTGGTGTGGACTAGAGGTGATGAGGGATACATACTTTCCAGCTGTCTTTGATACACTGAGTTGATTTGCCTAAGATCATAGAAACAAATAAGAAAGTTTGGAAAGAATATTAGGTTTCCAAAACCCAACTATGATCTTCCCCTTTAACCACAATTGTTAAAAAAAAAAAAAACTGTAGACAACTACAAAACAGAGACATTCTTCAGGGAAGAGGGAGGGGTTGGGATCAAGGCAGGGACAGAAGGAGTACAGGGGACTGTGATGATGGGGTTCATGTGTGAATTGGTGGAAATTCTATGGGGACAATACCTAGCAAAGAAAGCAAACATTGTTAGAAAAAAAAAAGTAAAATTTTAAAAAAATACACTGCAATTAAAAAATCTTGTGAAAAGCAGCCTAATGTATTTTTTAAAACTCAGACAAGACCTCTAGTCATTTTTTATATTTCATAAGGAAATATTACATGGCCTCATACTATTTACTATGCATTCTGACTCCATTACAAATTTCTCCTTTCTGTATATCCCTTGTGTTCCATGATAAAGTTATATCATAATTCTACAGTTATTACATAATCATTGAAAAGGTGTATTATATTTAATATAATACACCTCAAGGTGTATTATATTTAATGAACCCTACCTACTCTAAGCATGATTTTGTTGTTTTCACTCATATTTTCTTGTGTCTTTCATGTCTCATTTAATTGTGTCAGTGCTATTGCCATTTCAGACATTTTCAGCTGTTGCAGATAACAGACAACTACAATGATCAACAGTTTATAGAACACTTGCATTTGTATCTCAAAAGTCCAGATATGACAGGTGTGGTGTTTAAACATTATTATTATTTTTTTTGTGTCACTTCTTGTAACTAGATATATTGCTTATACAAACTGAAAATTTTGTGATAGGTGCCATGAAAACAGTAAATTATACATAAAAATAAAATATTTAAAATTTATCTGTGAAAATAATTTGTTATTAGACACTGTCTTAAGTTGTGTCTCCTAGAAGCAGCCTCAGATGATGAATCTTGTTCAGATGATAGACTGAGGGCTATTTTCCAGAGGAAAGTGAGGGAAACTAGATGGGGCAGGAGTGAAAAATTTGTGTGAATGTAATCTCAACAGCTCAGATTGTACTATAGATTTATCTCCACCTTGTAACAAGGCACTAGCCTTTTGTACAACTACTTTTGTCTATGGGTGAGGGAGGTGAAGGAAGTAAAATCACTAAGTAGAATTAGTTATCATATAGCCAAGGGTACTTCTCCAGAGAAGGGGGCATGTGTGACTAGGTAAACACAAAGGGCAGTAGGGTGACCTAAGTGGCAACAAACCACATACAGGACAGACTTCACTGTAATGTTCTAACATGATTGCAAATTTCATTTCTGCTTCTACGTACAATAATGCTTTAAGATGTACTTCAAGGACAGTTTTGCCACCTCAGCTGAAAGAAATTTAACCAATTTGAAATAATTCTTTAAAAAAAATTATATCAACACTACAATGACTCCAGTAAGCTTGTTTAAATTGGCGTTAGTCACAATAGAAAATTAGTCCTATTATAATCTTACTATTTAAATATAATTAGTGAATTTACTCAAATAATTGGAATTTTAGACCATAAAACTGTAACAATTCATGATTTATGTGTGATTCTATTTCATTGTTCATCAAATATCCCTGACCCATCAACAATGAGACATTCAGAATAATTATTAAGCCCTTTACCTTGATTAATTGCTGTATTTCAGTCACACAGAAAAAAGTTTTACACTTTTTTCTTTCTTCATTTAGTTGTTTTTGGTCATGAAGTTTTATAGGCAGTATAGTAGTATAGAAAATGGTTTACTTAACAGTTTATATTAATAAATTAATAATGTATTACTAATTTAGTTATATCTTGCATATTTAAATGCATGTTATGTGTTCCCTTGCCCTAAACTCCTAAAGCTATGCGCAATCATCATTTATAAAAATTTCTGGTTTAGCATGGATGGAGCTGGAAGGGATTATGCTCAGTGAAATATGTCAGAAGGAAAAAGAAAAATATTAGTTTCACTTTTAGGAACCAAATAAAGGATCGGGGTGGGGGGGAATAATAACAATAAAACACAAAAAACAAAAACAAATTAACAGGCAACTATAAATCAGAGACATTCTTCAGAGAAGAAGAGGGAAAGGTATCAAAACAGGGGAGGGAAGTGCATAAGGGACGCTGGAGACATTACACAGGTGAATTGGTGGTAGAATTCTATGGGGGGTAGGAGAAAGCAAACATTGCACAAAAATGAACAATGATGTAAGATATATGAGTGTGTGTGTGTATGAAATGTATTTAAAAATTATGGTTTAGGATCATCTGAAAGGCACTTTTGTATCAGAACAAAAAATGTACTTGCCAATCCCTGACATTAGTTTTAAACAGAATATATGGCAACTCTACATTTAAAGACATGACTGACACTTCATTCTCAAACAACTAAAATTTTCCAACTTGAATACACTTTCAATTTTTCTTAATTAGACCCTACTTTAACTGTCCCTACTTTAACTGTCCCATAATTTATCCCATATTTGATATATTGTTACATGTTTTATGTCAAGGAATAAAACTGTTTACTTGAGGTTTTATAGACGCAACTGAACAATGTTGTTGGATCTCCCAGTGACTCTCAAAATATAAAGTAAAAAATTGCTTATAAGATGATTATTATGTTAATATAATTGTTAACTGATCATTCAACTCCCACTTAGGTTAGGCATAATCTTTCTGAACTATTATAGATGGAGGAAATAATTCTAAAAGCCTAGTCTACTGAGAGTAGTGACCATTATACCTAAGATTCCAGGAGAGTGTTTTTTCACTTCACTTTATACCACACAGTGATTTCTTCAAGAAATTAATTTAATCAAAATTGTAACAGGGTAATCCTCAGGGAAGGGATGTTTCAGGTTCCCTGTCCCAAGTAATGGTGGAGCTGGACAGTGATGGGGAGCTAAAAAAGAGTGGGAAGACTGAGAGAGGAAGAAGCAGAGAAAGAAGAGACTGGGGAAAGACTAGGAAGAAGGAAAGAGATGAAGAAGAGATGAAGGTACATGAAGCAGAGGGACCAGCACTATATGTGAGTTCCTTTTTCTCCACATCCTTGACAATGCTTGCTGTTCCCTGTATTTTTGTTGTTGTTTGTGTGTTTGTGTGTGTGTGCTTTTAATATATGCCATTCTCACTGATGCGAGGTGGTACCTCATTGTAGTTTTGATTTGTATTTCCTTGACTACAAGTAATATTGAAAATCTTTTCATACAGCTGTTGCCATTTGCAGAAGTGTCTTTTAGCTCTTCTGCTCATTTGGAGCAGTGCCTTTTTAGCTCTTTTGCCCATTTTTTACTGGATTGTTTACTTTGCTTTTGTTGAGTTGTGCTAGTTCTTTGGAGAGCTTTGTGATCAATTCCTTCTCTGTAGTATTGTGTGCAGAAATTTTCTCCCAACCAGTAGGGTGTCTCTTGTTTTTGTTAATGTCTCTTTTGCTATACAGAAGCTTTTTAGTTTTCTGTATTCCCAGCTGTTCATCTTTTCCTTCACTTTCTTTGCTTTGGAGGTTGTTTCTTTAAGGATGTTACTGAGGTGAATGTCATGTAGTGTTCTGCCTATATTTTCTTCCATATATTTTATGATTTCAGGTCTTATGTCCAATTCTTTTATCCATTCTTACTTGGTTTTACCATGGTGTAAGGTAGTAGTCTATTTTCATATCATTGTTCATTTTTGAACAACGTCTCCTTGTGTTGTATTTTGTATTTGAATTTTTCCTCACTTTTACTGCTGTCTGAATTGTATGCTTATGTTGTTATAATGTGGATTCACCCCAATAAATTCATATTGTGGTTATATGAATTTGATTTGAGTTATGAGGCCGCTCCACTCTAGTGTAAGTTATCATTTTTGATATCATTTTGTAATATTATCATATTACAATGTCTCCTTTTTGGTGTATTCCCCATACAATTCCTACCATCAGTTCACCCGTGAGTCATCACCACAGTCCACTATTCTATATACTGATATGGTAATGATTTCAACTGATGGAAAGGTGGGGCAATAGAGATATAGCAACTATCAATTAAAAAAGCAACCATTTGTTTACCAAGGCATTGATAAACAGACATCTGAAAGGAAAAGGACACATAAAAAACTGACTGTGCTGAGAGGTCCTGTCCAAATTAAACAGATGGTCTTGATAAGATACCTCTGAAAAAGAAGTATCATTATAGATGTCAAACTCAGCCAGTTTGGGATGCTTCTGTACTCCATTCCAATGGTCCTGAAGCTTTTTTCAGTTTTGGTGGAAGCCAACAGAGACTTTCACTCTGAGAAAGCCCCTTCCCTCCCTGTAATCATACAGCTGCTAGAAATTCTTCAGATTTGAGCTGCCTCCTCCCCTAGGTGCCAGTCTCCAGAGTCTCAGCAATGGGTTTGTATTTCTCCCCACTTGTACTGCTGCCTGAATTGTATGCTTATATTGTTATAACATGGATTCACCCCAATAAATTCATATTGCAGTTATATGAATTGGCTTGAGTTATGAGGCCGCTGCACTCTAGTGTAAGTTAGCACTTTTGAGTTCCAAACCTCATATTACAGGCATTGTGATACCTAATTTAAAAAATAAATAATCCTCATTGATTATCAATTGCAGTATAAAATAGTGTAATTGAGTTTAGGAAGGAAAATATAATCCTGTCACTAAAACTTTGTCATTCAAGGGACAAATTTGTCATTCTAAAATTCAAGGTCAAGTGAATTCCACTTTTTTAAAACACAGAGAGATTATATAATTTATTTAAGAATACTGCAAAAGATATTTTACCTAAAATAGAACCTGAGGATGGAAATTGAAAAACTGCACGTATGTGCCCTAAGAAAAATAAAAATCTTAAAGATTAATATGAACTGAGAGACTGATTTTAGTGCATGCCTTACCACAATCAGAAACAAAATATAAACAGGTCATGTTGGCTTTGCAGAATAGGTTGCAAAGGTTCATTTTTATGGATGAACTGATTTTGTCTGCTAAAGGAATTTTCAAGACTGGTCTCCTTTGTTTCTGGTTCTAACAGTCTAAGGTAACTTCCCTCTCTGCATTCTCTATCAGTGCAGCCTATCCCAAATCCTCCATGGACTCACCTATATCTTGCAGTTTTCATGTTCTGAATTCCTCTGCTTTTCTTAAATAAACCATTATTATTATTATTTTAGTAGTAGTATTGTAATTTACAGTTTTGTGTCTGTCACCTTTTGAAGTTAACAACACATGACATAACTGCTTGGTGCCAGAACTTACTGCTTAACATCTCTAGCATTCATTGCTACTGATGAAATCTGCTGTCAGTTAAATTTATATTTCTTTTTAGGTAAATAAATCTTCTTGAAAACTTTCAGAATTGCATCTCTACTTTGGATGTAAGGGCATTCCACAATAATTCTTGGTGTGGGCTCATTTCCATTCTGCTTCACACTCAGTAGGCACATACCTCTATAGATCAATCTGTTGATGTCTCAAGAGTTCTTACTATTGTTTTAATGTTTATTACCTCCCCTTGTTCCTCTTATACCATAACTTTCTGTATTTTTCTTTTATAGAATGTGTATTATTTGGATATAGGGTATCCTAGGTTGATTCCCTACATCTGTTAACTTTTCTAATTATTCCCATGTCTTCGTCTATTTTTTTCTTTCCCCTACATTCTAGAAATTTATTTTTATATTTGTATGTCAGGTACTACTTTTATCCTACACCTGAAAAATGTACTTTTTAAGATTTCTAAGATGTCTTTTATATACCCTTGAAAGATGATTCAACTTCTTAGAAATCAATATAACTTTGAGCCTGGTTTCCTTGTAATACTTATAATTTCTCTATGTCCACAGGAGTGGAAGACTAAGTAATTTGGACTTTTCTCCCATATGTAGTTCACAAATTATTTAAACTCATTATTAAACCACAGCTTACTCCTGCTGTCTATACTATCTGATTTAGATCCTAATAATTCTCAGGCATCTGCCAATAAGAAAAGAACTATGTTTAAGGCTGTCTTATTCAGTGTATATTTTAGCTTTGCAATGTTCTGTTTTGGCTTATCCCTTTCCTTTTTCTATGTCTCCTACTCAGTTCTCAGAAATAAATCTGCCATTGGTGTCTAATAATCCAACCTCCCTTTAGTTATCAGTTATGCTATATATTTACATAATAAATGTTATTTCAGTGACTTATTTTGGAAGAGAGATGTTACCATATTAATCTATATGTCTGATGACTGACAGCTTTTTTTTGTTACAAAAGCTGTATTTTTAAATTCATTTGAAAGTCATAAAACTCTGACTTTTAGTTACAGTTACTGATTTGAATATGAATACTCATGAATATTTCGAATCTAGTCTCAGTTTTAATACTATTTCCATGATCTCTTTTTTCCTTAAAGCTTTAGCAAATATATAACAGCTTTTATTTCCTATTTCAAAATGTCTGTTCTCTCCACTTGTTTTTTTTCTAGTATAGCTGTTAGAATGTTAGTATGTCCTTACTACTTGATTTTTGTGACAAGTTCACTGGCCTAGTGTTCTCTGTTATATTTTTCATCTTTCATTTCCATAGTAAGCAATATATGCTTCCTCAAGCAGTCTTTTAATGGCTTCCATCTTTACTTCTCTTTTCATTGATATTCTTGTGATTGAAATATTATCATCCACCTCCAGGCCACTTAAGAGCAGTCACAGTTCTCATTTATCTTGAAAGTCCAATAATTGAAGTACTTTACCTGCTCATATCTTTCTGTTAGATGTAAGATTTCTCTGTTGAAAGAAATTTCCATTTTGTTCCAAGATTATAGATAGGTGCTGAAGTGTATACTACATTCAAGAATAAATTCTTCTCCCAAGATTCATAAAAATATTTTCTTAAACCACTGAGAATGTTCTTCAGGTTAGAGAAGGTGAAAAGCAGACCACCATTAATAAATAGTTGATATAGTCTTCCCCTTCAAGTAAAAGATGATAGGCAATTGTAAGTGTATTTTCAAAATATCTTTAATAGTTTTTTTTCTTTTTAATCACAGGACTATAAATTCTTTAAAAAAAAAATTGAAAAGTCCCTAGAGATACAGTATATTTATCAAGAGTTTTTTTATCCCCTAGACTTTCTAGGGAATCCCAAGTTATATTATCATTTCCTGTTTGAATTTTTACCTTTCTAAATCATCCTTTTATTATCCCTTTCCTCACTTGTTCTTACATAATTAGTTGGAAAAACTACAGATTAGTAACCTCATATACTTTGGGGAAACATCTGAAATTTTGCATAATCTTTTAAAACTTTTTAGGATCAACTCATTTTGACTAACTAGTATCAACTATTGCAGAACATGTTAGCAATAGCAGGAACTGCTCCTAAAGTGAGAATAATTTGTGTATGGAATTTTTTTTTTTTTACTTTTCTCTTTCAGGAAGGTATTGAAAATTGATTAGTATCCTTTTTCACTTAAAATGGTCTGAACAAGATCCCAACTTTCTCACAAAGATAATTCAAGATGTCCTCAGAACAATGGAAGTAAAAAAATAATAAATATTTTCTTCATGCCACCAATTGAGAACTTTTAAAAAGTTTCTGTTACAACATTTGATCTTTTATAGAGAAATTTATATTTAAGGATTCTCTAGTGAAATAAGCTCTATGATTATTATCTGCCTCACTGGAATTTCTTAAAGAAAAAAGAAGATTGAAATTAACATTCTAGCACTTGAAAAATAGTGATCAGCAGTGTCACAGAAATTCAACACACTGACATTTTTATGGAGAGACTACGCCCCATTCAGAAACATTTACTAGTAAATTCATCTCTATTCTGCTGAGTGAGGCAGAAATCCTATTGGATGGAGAGAATGAAGGTTCACAGCAGAGTTTTCTTTCATTCACACTGCAAGGAGTTTGTGGGAAATGACTGCTAATAATATACTGCAGTGTGCAATGATGCAAAATTAATTGCTTCATTTAACAGTGAATCCATCTGATCTGATTTCACAGGTTCTAATAAAAAAGGTAAAGATTCATTCAAAGGTTGATTATAATTTTAGAGCCTAAAAAAAAAAAAAATAAAACACTAATAACAAAAATGCCCTTGACCTTTTTAGTATACACCACCCACATTCTTCCATATGTTAGCAGTCCAGAGAACTGTGCTATGGGCATAAAGAAACTGTTGGGATTCAGAGTGTGACATCCAAAAAGTGCTAAGGGAATAACTATATATTCTGGAAAAAAAAAAACAAAAAAACAACTGTTTACAAGAATTAGAGAAATATCTGGATGACATCAACCACCTGATAGGATAAAGAGGCTAGAGTTAACATCTCTCCTAAAAACAACTTTTTTTAAAAAGGACTGAGAGATTTTAGAAAACTACAGATGCTTTGAACCAACTATAAGAGAAATTTTTATCAGCATGTATTCAGAAAGTAGACATATCTATGGTCAATAAAATAAATAAATCATGTTTTAGTTGTCCTAGCATTCACATCTACTATTCACGTTATATCCTATGTTTCTTGGCTCCAACCTCTAAAACAAGCAAAATAGCAAACCCTTTTTAAATAATAGTTTTTTTTAAATCACGTTATGCTTCAAAGATCAATGTCTTTAATCCTGCAATATAATTTTAAATTTCATCTCCAACTGGTATGATTGTATGGCTTTGGACAAACTTAATTTTTACATGAACTTTTTCTTTATTTTTGAAATTGTAAAATATTTTATATCTATCTTACAGTCCTTTAAAGAACTAAGAAAACTTAATCGAGAGCCTATCATCTGGGACATCAGAATCACTTTTTAGATGTTATTTTCATTAGCATCATCTTCCCTTAACCAATCCTCTGTTTTCATGAGTAAAATCATATGATGATTTTCCCAGTTCCTCAGATACTTTCTTCTGATATAGTTCACATATCCCCTTAAAATTTTATTTTAGAGATCTTTAATCTTATGAATGGTTTTCTTTCTTTATTCCTTTCCTTTCTTTTTTGCCACTCCAGTAAATGTCATGCAAGTCAACATCACTCACAAATTCCCATATATCCTAATCATCACTGCTATTTTTACTTTGATTTGTGGTTGGTATGGTATTTTTTATTTTTTTGTTCTTTGGTGACCCTGCTTATTGAAAGTCTCAGAAAACAGAGGTACTTCTCATATATCTAAGCAGTACTGTTGAGGCTTTAAATATGTGTTTGGTTCTCCATAGCAGCAAGGTTATCTATCCTCCAACTTGTTCTTAGGGCTGAGTAAGCCCCTTCACCTCATCCCAAGAACCAGAAATCACTTCCTATCCACTTAAAGAATGAAATTATCTTTTCCCATTCTTCTTAGTTATTCCAACCCTAAAATCTTCTTCCCTTTACAGGTTGCCTTCAATTCAGATACAAATATACATTTCATTAAGGGTACTTATATCTACTATGTGCAATTTTCCTGATTCTAACACCCATGTAAATGTCATAAAGGTACTCAGAACAGCCCTCCCCAAGATTCTCAGAACTGGCTTTCTTAGCATGTGCCAGTTTGGCATTCAGATTATTTTGATCTGCGGTTGACTGAGGTCAAAAGAAGAAGCTCTAGTCCTTACCTTAATCAGTGACATAATGGAACTCCAGTGACTGCCATTCCCTCAAATACCTACAAGAATGAAGATTGGCGTTATTATCAACATGACTCATTATCTGTAGAAACAATCTCTCTGAGAAACCTATTTATATCTGCAGAGTAAACTTAAATCACCCCAGCCTCATCGGGTGAAATTCCCTACTTCTGTCCTTGACGCTTCAGGTTTCCATGCCATTAAATCTATTTTTATTTCACACATTCATTTTTTACAATTAAAAATCGTCTTAAATTTTCCTTTCATTGATTTTCAAGGAGTTTATAACTCATAAAAATATCTATAATGAGATTTGTAACAATGAACCTTTTGATTCATTTCTCATTCATATCTTTCAGCATCAAATTAATATAGAAGATACAATACAGACATAAAGATATGAATCAATGTGATTCCATGTGACTTTCTATTGCTGACAGGAATTATAAGTGAGCATATTTAACAGCCTTTGACTAAATTTTGAATTTCTGAAACTGCATATGTTAATCATAATTTTTTTTAATCTAAAACTCCTATCTTCTCTTGATAATCATTTTCTTGCCCCTTCTCAGTATAGCAGGAAAAAAAAGTTATGTTCATAAATGACTCTATGATTACATTCATATAAAAAATCAGGTGATTCACATATACAAAGATGTCCCTGATTTATATAATTAGAGTGGAATTGCTGGATCATGGAGCATGTACATCTTTAACATTCCCTCCCTTGCACCCTACCACTCCCCTTAGATAACACTGATTTACAACAATGTACATTATGCAGAAAGATAGCATCCCATCTCTTCATATGATTGTGACAATATCACACCCACCACCAAGGCATGCATAGTTCTCTGCCATAATCCATTGTACCCCCTTTGTGCTGCACCTTCCCCATTCCCACTGCAAGATCAATTTTATAGATTCGTAGTTTGAGTTTGGTTTTTTCTCTTTGTATTGTTTCTCTATAATCCACATCAGTGATATCATCCGGTATTTGTATATTTTCTCTGATTTAATTTCACTTAACATAGTTGATTCCAACTCCAGCCATGATGTTACAAATAGCAAGAATCATTGTTTCTTTGTACCTGTGTGGTATTCACCTGTATATATGCCACACTATTTAATTCATTGGTCTGTTGATTGGCATTTAGTTTATTTCCATAACTTGACTACTTTAAATAGTGCTTCAAAGAACATAAACAAGCATACAACCTCAAATTATTGCTTTTGTATACATTGGGTGGATATCTTGGAATGGAATTGCTGGATAATAGTAAATCTATTTTTAATATTCTGAGAAAACTCTGTATTTTTTTGATAGTGTTTGATAGTCTATGGTCCCAGCAGTGTAGGAGAGTTCCTTTTTCTTCACATCTTCACCAACATTTTTTGTTTTTGGACTTTGTGAAGTAAAAATCTCACTCTGGTTTTGATTTGCATTTCTCTGATGATAAGTGAAGATTTTGTTCAGATTGCAGTCATCTGTATGTCTTTTTTGCAGAAGTGTCTACGTAGGACTTCTCATTTTTGAATTGGGTTTTATGTCTTGTTTTTGTTGAGTTGCATGTTTTTTTGTAGACCTTCAATATTAGACCCTTATTGGATATCTGATGTAAAATATTTTCTCCCCTGTAGTAAAGTGTCTTTTCATTTTAATGAAAATTTCTTTTACAAAGCAGAAATTTTCAGCTTGATATAGTTCCAAGTTACTCATTTCTGCTTTGTTTCTCTTGCTCTGTCTCTTCCCCAAAATATCACTGGTGCCAATATAATGGAGCTTTTTGCCTATATTTTCTTTTATTTATGGATTCAGGTTTTAAATCCAATTATTTAATCCACGTTGGGTTGATATTAGTATATCAGTGAGATGGTGGTCTACTTTCATTTTTCTGAATGTAGTTGTCCAGTTTTCACATCATTTGTTGAAGAGATTTTCTTTTTGTAATGTATACACCTGATTCCTTTGTCATAGATCAAATGTCCAAATAATGTGGGTTTGTTTCAGAGATATTAATTCTATTCCATTTTTCTGTGTGTCTAGTTTTATCCCATTACCACTCTTTTGATCATTTTATCTTTAATAATATAGTTTGAAATCCAGGACCATGATATCTTTGTTCTTCCTCTTTTTGTCAGGATTTGTTTGGCTATTCAAAGTCTTTGTGCTTCCATATAAATTTCACCAATGTGTTCTGTATTTCATTGAAGAATGCCCTTTGAATCTCTGATAAGGATGGCACTGGATCTGTATATTGATTTGGGTAACTTGGCCGTTTACCAATGCTAATTCTTCCAATCCATGAACAGGGACTATATTTCCATTTCTTTGTGCTTCTTCTGTTTCTTTTAATGTCTTTATGGTTTTCTCTCTACTGGTCCTTCACCTCCTCTGTTAAATTTACTCCTCATTATTAAATCATTTTGATGCATAGGTAAAGTGGATTGTTTAATTAGACACTTTCTCCTATAGTTTTTTGGTTGCATATAGGGATGTAAGTGATTTTTAATTTAATATCAATCTGTTTCCTCATGTGTACTCATGAGCAGTATGATACATATTTATGTTAATACTTGAAATGTCAAAGTTTTTATTTTTTCTTATCTCATGTTGGTCTACAACACCTCAAAGAGTTTTAATTATATTTCTAATATTTCTGTTAATGCTGAATATTTCTCCCTATTTTTGTCATTCCTATTTTTTTCCTTGAAAAGTTGTTTCATATTTTTTTTCATTTTACTTTGTTCTGTTTGAGTTCATTCAATAGATAACTTTTTTCATCTCTCAAGGTAGATAGAAATCCTTTGTGTGTTATATATGGTGTGATTCTTTTCTTAATTTACAGTTTGTTTTGACTTTCTTCAAGATGACTCATGATAAACACAATTTCTTAATGTATTTTTAGTTTATCAACTTCTTAGTAGTTATTTGTGCTATACCAACCTAAGATTCCATTCCATGCTGCAGTTTCATAAAGGTATTTAAAAAAAAGTTTATTTACTTATGCATACAAGATCTGGGGTACAGGCCAGAGTCCAGGGAGGTGAGAGGATTCACCAGACAAAGTGGAGAACAGAACAGGCAGACTGACTTAAACACATTGCTGAGGGGAGCAGTGGGCGATGCAGGAGAGGTCTGCTGTGTCATGTGGGGGACATCCCCTCCCTGGCTGGCGGCAAGGATCGAACTTATGCTGTAGTGACTGTGGTTTGCTTCATGGTGCATTGCTTAAACTACTGCACCACCAGGGAGGCCCCATAAAGGTATTCTTTTAATTAAAACATTGGTTTTGTTTTTCACATTAATCCAGAATAGAAATTACTGGCCAAAACTGTATTAAAGTTCTCAGCAAGACAAAACTTTAGATGGGCTTCTTTCAACTCTAAACTTATCATTTGCCTTTTCTTAGAGCATTTACTTTAGAAAACCTGTAATTTTATTTCCCTGCCTCTTTGAGTTGTATATCTATTTAAAAGTCACCTGTCAGTTTTATAGCACAAGACTATCTTTTTAAAGGATCTGGAGATTATCTCTTTGATATGTAATCATCAAGAATAGCTTTTTACTAGATTTCTGTGAGAAACTAAGTTCAGCTAGCATTTTGCTCCATATCGTAAAACTTTATTGTGTTAAGAATGTATTAGAAAATTCACTTTACTTTTCAATATAGCCAATTAATAAATACAATTGTCCTATGTTACCCCTTCACCTCATTTTAGAAATTATAGTACTTTTTGTTTCATCATATTTTAACTTCAGACTTCTTTCTGATCTGTGCTATCGAAATTGCTAAGAAGAAACTCTCTTTACCAAACCCTATTTTTTTAAATTCTAGTAAATTTGAAAAGCTTTATATTATATATCACCATGTCTATTTCTAGTTATACAGTTTTTGACTCATGCACTTGTTATTTGAACTATCAATTACAGTAAAAACTAATAACTATTCACTTGAGAGAAATAAAAATATAGGAATAGAAAATATATTAACATGATTAAATCTTCAAAACAACTAATATGGGTGAAAACATGAAATTGAAGTATAGTTCATGGCAATTATAGCACTTACTTATTTTTTAAAACAACATAGGAGGGCCTCCCTGGTGACGCAGTGGGTTAAGCAACGCACCATGAAGCAAACCACAGCCACTACAGCACAGTTCGATCTCTGCCGCTGGCCAGGGAGGGGATCCACATGGTATAGCAGACCTCTCCTGCCTCACCTGCTGCTGCCCTCAGCAGTGTGTTTAACACAGTCTGCCTGTTCTGCTCCCCACTCTGTCTGGTGAATCCTCTCACTTCCCCCAACTCTGGCCTGTGCCCCAGCTCTTGTATGCATAAATAAATAAATCTTAAAAAAAAATAGGAAACTATAATATATAGTTTGTGTACACATTAGTACAGGTGAACATATAATTTAAAAGTTTAATTAGTGAAATTATAATAACAAGCTCCAACTATTTTATAGGAGGTGGCTGGCTGGGATTGAGATAAGGCATTGATGGGAAGAATGGATGTATATATATGTTGATTTTAGCATGTAACCTATTGTATTACATTGTTGTTTATAAGCTTTTGTGTTTCTAGAATGAACTTTAAAATGTGGAGGTGAGCAGTTCCAACAAACAATCCTCCCACACTAGCAAGTTGTCCTTTAATTTCAATTCATTGCTGACTCTCTACCTGGAGATGGCATCAGGTATCACAGGTTCCTATGTCACCCAACTTGGATTCCATTAATTTACTAGAGCAGCTCACGAAACTCAGAGAATGACTTTACTTACTACATAAAAGGATATAATTCAGGAAGAGACACTTGCAAGAGATGCATAAGGCAGTATGGGATTAGGAGAATAGAGGTTTTTTTACCATCTCCAGGCATGACACTCCACATATTTCTGTCTATTCACTAAAACTCTCAAAAGCCAGTATTTTGGGGGAGCCTACCTGGTGGCACAAGGGGTTAAGCACCATACTATGAAGCATCCATAGTCACTGCAGCACAAGTTCGATCCTCGGCCAGGGAGGTGACCCACATGGCGCAGCAGACCTCTCCTGTCTCACCCGCTGCTCCCCCAGCAGTGTATTTCATCAATCTGCCTGCTCTGCTCCCCACTATATCTCCCCTCTCATCCCCCATACCTCTGGCTTGTACCCCAGTTCTTGTATACATAAATATTTAAAAAAAAAAACAGTATTTTTTGGTTTTTGTGGGAAGCTTTATTACATAGACATGTTTGATTAGAGTATTGGCCACTGACAACTGGTTAAATATGTAGACCCTCTTTCCTCCCCAGAAATCAAGAGGTGGGACTGAAAGTTCTACTTCTTTATTCACAGTTGATTCTCTTAACAACATATCTCCAACCTTAAGTGAATTCCCACTTACATTATTCACTTACCAAAAGACAACTTTATAGTTGGAATCCTATTTGGAATCCCAAGGGTTTAGGAGCTTTATTCCAAAAATGCAGATGAGAGCCAAATATACATTTCTTGTAAATCATAAAATCATATTTTTATGTCATTATTTTCTCATAAAATTATTTAAGCTTTAAGGAAAAATAAGAAGTGAATTTGATAATGTCCACAGTAATGTGAAAAATAGGGACAGAGAATTATATGTTTAAAGGATTACAGAATTTTATTTATTTATTTATTTATTTATTAAAAGATTTTTATTTATCTGTGCATACAAGAGCCAGTATACAGTCCAGAGGCACAGAGGGCGAGAGGATCACCAGAGACAGAGTGGGGAACAGAACAGGCAGATCAACTGAAATACACTTGCTGAGGGGAGCAGTGGGAAGGCAGGAGAGGTCTGCTGCGACATATAGGTTCCCTCCCTGACAGGGGATCCAACTCTTGTGCTGTAGCTGTAGTGGCCACGGAAGCCCCACAGTGCTGCACTCAACCCCTTGGCCACCAGGGTGGCCCAATTTACAGAATTTTGAATTAACTAAAATTAATCACCTAGCATTAGTATAGCATATATTAATTTTACAAACATTTAAAAATATCACTGTAAATATTCAAATTCAGTAACCACTTCAAAAGAATTCAGGTTACATGATATAATATTTTAAACACATTTTTTTTTCCTTAAAGGAAAACACATTTTCAAGACTACTTGAAAATAACCTACAAACAAGTTCCTTTTAATGAATACTTAATGTTTTGGACACTACTACGGATGTTTTTTTTTTTTTTTTTGCTTCATCATAAGAATAAGTTTAGTAAGTTTAAAAGGCCTGTAATTTAAGATTTCTTGGTGAATTAGCAGCAAACATTTTGATTTTGTGAACATGTACTATTTTAGCTTCCACTTTTGTAATAATTAGTTTAAATTTAACCTTTTAATTTTAAGAACACTATAAAATCTTATATACTTTGAGCTGCCAATTTGTTTATCCATGACTTTGTATATCAGATGCTTGGCAGAAGTGCAAAGTACAAAAAAGAGCTTTTTAACAACTCTTAAATTTGCATTTCCTTTGTTTAAAATTTAGTTTTATTTTCAAAATATTTTATTACCATTTTTTTATTTTTCCCTTTGGAAAAAGTCAGAGTCCAAAGTGTCAAGTTTCTTTCAATAAGTCAGGTATTCCTGCCAGAGGAAATGTTAGTATCACTCATGTTTTGAATAATTTACACTTTATTTTAACTCCTAAAAAACTATTGAGGCAATAGTCTTAGTTCTATTTAGCAATCATTACAAAAATTGTAAGTTCCATCTAATGTTGACAGTAATTATAACCATAAAGCACTTATGTTTGTAAACTGACTACAGTAAGACTGAATTGTTTTACTTGGAAAAAATTATAAGCTCCTGGTTGCAGTCTCAATTACAAAGGCATTTGCCAACTTTTTTTATTATGTATTATTAAAAAATTTCATCCCTGCTGGCACAATGGGTTAAGCAAAGCTCTGTGAGGCAAACTGCAGTCACTGCAGCACAAGTTCAGTCCCTGCCAGGGAGGGGACCCACATGGTACAGCAGACCTCTCCTGACAGGCCTGCTGCTCCCCTCAGCAGTGTTTCAGTCAATCTGCCTGTTCTGTGCCACATGTGTCTGGTGAGTTCTCCCATGCCCCGCACCTCTGCCCAGTTCTTGCATGCATAATTAATTAATTAATTAATTTTCCTTAAATGTCAAATTCAAGGTAATGACAATGGGTGCCCAAGTCATTCAGAACAATCTGCCTGAAAACTGTTATTAAAATATGCATATAACTGGGCCTCCCTGGTGGCGCAGTGGGTTAAGCAACGCACTGTGAAGCAAACCGCAGCCACTGCAGCGCGAGTTCGAGCCCTACTGCCAGCCAGGCGGGGGACCCACATGGTGCAGCGACCTCTCCTGCTGTGCCCGCTGCTCCCCTCAGCAGTGTACTTCCATTGATCTGCCTGTTCTGCTCCCCACTTTCTGTGGTGAATCCTCTCACCCCCCCATATCTCTGGCCTGTACCCCAGTGCTTGTATGCATAAATAAATAAATCTTTAAAAATATATGTATATAACTACATACATGTATGTGTATACCATTATACAAATATGTTACACACATATGAAATCTCTACGTACATAGACATACTATTTATATGAATATATCGGTTCAGGAGAGGATAAACATCAAGATGTGTAAGGCCAGCTTTTTTTTTTTTTTTAATTTGAAAGCAGTCACTGTTATTCACTAACTAAATTACAAAAAAAAAAAGATAAATTCCTTCCTTAGTTCATCCTTCAAATAAGCCTGTTGATAGGGTCTTCCTTGTTGCACCTCCACCTTCTACAAAATGGATGGAGAAGCTAGGTCGACAGTCCAGGAGAAGTTGTCTTTTGAAGTGTTTCCAACAGTACAGATGTCATGAATCAGATCCTTCATGAAGATGATGCAATGTTTACTAAAAGAGCAATGTCTTACCTGAAAGAGCAGTTTGTTATTTGCTGATTTTCTATAACACATCATTTCTAGATCAATTCATTTACTGTCTTCATTTTACATTCCTGCATACAATATATGGCTTCATAATACTCGACCAATTCACTGAATTTGTGTTGAACTTAACAAAGGTGACACTGAAGATCTAGCAAAGGGGAAGAAGGTGCAACAACTTTCATACCTATGGGCTCACACTGTTGATACCTCTGATTTTCATGACACATGCCAATTTATCTTATGCAGTAGGTAAATGTTGCCCTCCTAGTCACTGAAACCTCGGTTTTGCACATCTGTTTCTATTCCTTGAGATTGCTTATTTTCATAGATAAGCTTCCTCCTTGCCTTTCAAAACATCTAAATATATTTGGGGCAAACTTCCTTCTCAAGAACTTCAGAAACATGAAATCCCCTTGCTTTGGTTTAAATGTTTCTGACACACAGGAACCTTTCTGTCTTCTCCTTTGTATGCTACATATTTCCAGTCAAAGATATTCATCCATAAGGCCAGCTTTTAAGTTACTCTTGCTCTAGTCTCTATGACTACTACTGTAGATTGTACCATCAAAGCTTACTTGACTTTGCAATTTGTTTATAAAACCTCCAGTACTCAAATTTGATGGCTCCCACAATTGTATGAGCCAATTTCTTAAAATAAATCTCAATTTCAATCTCTGTCATTCTCTCTCCTTCTATAGCTATATATATATGTGCGTATATATATATAGTATCTATATGTATCTATATAGTATCTATATATATTCTATCTAATCTATCATCCATTTATCTTCTAATCTAACATCTATCAATTTATTTTATCTTATTCCATTAATTGTTTCTATGGAGAATGTTGACTGCCAAGGAAAGTTTCTGGATTGCTTATTATATTTTATTTCTTTACCTGTGTGATGGTTATATGGGTTTCATTATTTCACAACATATTAAGTGTTGCTTTTATATTTATGCTTTTGCTTTTTCATTTCAAAATAGAAAGTGAACCAAAAATGAATGAGAGCAAAGAAGAGGGAGGGAACTGATAGATTTGAACTCTATAAAAAATGGTGACTGTATATGCTATAATTTATCATTTGTCCACATTCACATTTTTAACCATGTCAGAGATCTGTGAAGGGGAAGTGGAGCAATGCAGTCAAACTTGCAATCCTAATACACTGAATTTTTTGTCACTTAACCAAGAAGGGGAAATTCTTTATAATAATGTTTATCACTGCAAGTTTTCTACCTTACTAAACTCTTGACCTGAACTTAGTTTATGCTTTCTTGCACCCAAGGGAATTTTCTTTCACTTTCTGATCCCCAATGACACAAGACCAGGTCATAGGAGATAGGCCCATGATTTCCACAGACAGAACTCTTCCAGTCAGCCAAACTGAAGAATACGATTAACCCAAAACAAAGTAGAAAACCAATCATCTAAATCATTTCAGCATATATAAAAATTACCAACAATTTAGCAAGTAGGAACTCATTTCACTTAAGATTCCAAAACTTTTGGAGTATATTTGATGACTACATTTCCCTCAGCTACAAACATGATAGATAGATTGGGAATCCATGTCTCTGTCTTCCACTCTCAGTGATCGCATTGTTGTTAATCAGTGGTTCAGGCTTTAAAACAAGTCTATTTTACTGACTTTTATATCACTTAAGGTGCATAAACACCCCATCAGAATCAAGTTTGAATGGCAATTTATACTTTCAAAAAGTTTTACATTTGTAATTTTGGATAAGTATGAAAGTTTAAATATTAGTACAATATTGCCTTCCTTATGTATCTATTAATAGCAAAATTTTCCACATAAAAGCACTGAAGTTTGAAAAATTTCAGTAAATTTTCCAAGGGTAATTTGGGACTTAAACACAGATCATGTTTGTGCACAGCACATTATGTCAATTTACTTATATACAATCCTATTATTAGAAATGTCTTTCTAAATTTTTAAAAATATTTATTTCTGCATGTAAGAACTGGGGTACAGACTAGAGGTCTGGGTACTGAGAGCATTCACCAGAGACAGGGGGAGAGCAGAACAGGTGGATAGACTGAAATACACTGCTAAGGGCAGCAACAGGCAAAACAGGAGAGGTCTGCATCTCCATGTGGGTTAGGTCCCTGCCCAAGGATTGACCTCTTCCTGCAGTGGCTGCTGATAGCTTCATAGTGCTGAAACTTAACCTTTGTGCCACCAGGGAGGCCCCAGCCTTTTTAAATTTTTAAGCTTCCCTGGAAATTAGCTTCTTTTGTTTACAGCAAATGCATGCATATGCATCTTATGTATATGTAGTTACAGGAATGTGAATTATAGGAACAGTATAATTTTAAAAAATTCCATAGTGTCTACAAAGGTAACATAAACCATGAAGCTCTAAAACCTAATGCTATCAGTTTGAGGGGGTAAAGCTAGACTGATGTTCATTTTTAGTTATGATTGTGCACTTTCATTAATTTGAGTTTCATCAATTCACATTTCTCAATATTCATTTAGGGCATTTACTAAACTGAAATAAAATGGCTTGAGCTTTGACTTATCTATAATGAAGGGGTTGTTAGGAAAATTAATACTTGCCCAGGGAATACTGAAATGACTGAAAGGAATGTACGAACTGTTTTCAGGTGTCCAAGCACTCTAGAAATCATTTACATACAGGCAATTGATGAGCTAATTTCAACTCATTCTTATCTATTCATTGAAGCTAGTCAACTTCAGAACTCCAGTGCTTTGTTAGTCTAATTCCAATTATAGTGCATAACAGAGTATTGAAAATGCATTTGGGAAAAAAAAGAAATTGCATTTCATTAAAAAAAAATGACAACTTAGAACCTTTCACTAAGGAAAACAAATCCAGATTGAGGAACAGATTAATGAGTTTTCTTTCTTTATGACAAAATTTTTATGCTATCTAATATATTAAATAAAGGACAAACCATGATCTAGGTTATAGTTTCTATTCTCAGGATTAATTGCTTTTTTTAATTAAGAATTTCTGCCCTGGTTACAACTTTAATTATCCAATGAATACATATTTGTATTTCAAGAAGTATGTAAGAATTTAACAAATTTTAACTTTAAAACTTGAGAGTCAAAGAATACATAAAGTTCTAGTCAAACCAGAATGTTTGATTAATCATTTAAAATAATCTAAGGAATGTGAACATTAAATGCAGTCAAGGGACTAAGGCTATACCTACTGATGTAGCAAGTGCATAGGTGTTGTTATCAGAGAATTGGTCAGAGAGTCAACACACTAAGTATTTATATGTTTATTGAAGCCTCTTGGGGTAGGGTGTGTAAATATGAATCTTCCCAAAATAATTATGAAAACTATGGTGCAGAGGTCAGAAAATGATGTGGTTCAAGTTTAACACTTCTACTTACTAATTATATGGTTTTCTGCAAATTAATTCTGTGGCACTTCTATTTCCTTCTCTGAAAAGATAAGACATCTGTATTCTCCAGTTTTTAAAAAGTTGCTGTGAAGATTGAAAATTATCAATGTCTTTTGAAAGTGGTAAAGCATTCTATAAATATAAGGTATTAATTAGTTTTAGGGATAGCCTATTAGATGACTAATTTGACCTAGAAAAATTCTGGGTTTGGTGGTCTTAAATGAATTAAGAAAGATCACTTCATTAGGGATTATGCTCAGTGAAATAAGTCAGAGGAAAAAGGAAAATACCAGATGGTCTCATTTATAGGAGGAGTATAGGAGATCAAGGAAAAAAAAATAGCAATTGCATTAACAACAACAACAACAAAGCCACAACAAAACAAAACAAAAATAAAAATACAACTACAAATCAGAGACATTCTGTAGGGAAGAGGGAGGGATTGTAATCAAGGCAGGGGCTGGAAGAGCACAAGTGACTATGATGATGGTGCACCGGTGAACTGGTGGTAGAAATTCTATGGAGACTACACCTAGAAAAGAAGGCAAACATTGTAAGAAAAATATTTTTAAAAAAACATTTCATTTCTCTCACATTACATGAGCTCACTGTCTTGTACCAACTGAAAATCTGTCAAATATGAAACTGTGACCAGGAGACTGGGAAAATGTATGATAGAGTGACACTGAAAATAGCAGAGCCAGAGGCAAAACATGATTGTACTAATTGCCAGCTTACAGGCTCCTAAGTATGTGTTGCTGCACTGGAGAGACAATTGTTAATATGTAAGATTCCTAGTGTAAGTGCTTCCCATCATCACATTATAAGACTTATTCATGAAGTCATCTCAAAGTTAACTTCAATTTTTTAATCACTGAGCTTACATTCTCTGTGCTTTAAAGGAGATTTATTCAATCCCATTTGTTCTAGAACAAGTTGATTGCCTAAGCCAAAAGCAAAAGCAACATTGGTTTGATTCCTCTATGCTTTTGCAATGGAAGCAATCCAAGTTTCAGGAATGACACTAAGATAAATTATAAAAAATTACAATAGAATAAAGAACGCAGGTGTCAAATGGATTGTAAGTTATTTTGACATCCCAAGGCAACAAGCTGCAAACAATTTGTACCAGGCTATTTCTGAAAGGCATCAGTCTCCAAACTCAGAATTAAAATTACAATGGAAAGTTACTCTTTTAAGAGGGTAGGGTGTAAGTATGAAAATTATTCATCTGAGAACCATAACTGGTCACAGAAACTCAAAGTGTAAATTAGATAAGGTTCTATTGAATCAATATTTATCTAGTAATATAGAGAATAGTGAGTTAGTTCTTTTGGAATTTCATTAGACTAATATTCTAAGAAAATTTAGCCCAGTGGAAATTTCAGTTTCCCTAAACTTGCACTGGAAGACAAAGATATTAATTCTAATTCCACTAGTATGTATATACTTAGTCTTAAGTAAATAAATAAGTTCCCTAAGTCTTATTTTACTTATCTATCAATAAGAGGACAGATAATAAGAAAATAATTGTCTATGAAGTGGCTTGTTAAGATAATCAGATGAAGATATATACCTGAAATAGTCAAAACTTACTGAGTGCTAACCAATGTTCATTAAATTGGTGATCTGAATATTGTATTAGTTGTATGTTTGAGATTTTTTTTTGCTACTTAATCTTGCACAGTTGGTGTGCTCTTATGCTGACTATTGTATTGCTTTTTTCATGACCCATTTCCAGAAAAATAATATGGAGATTCCCTCTTTCTTCGTATGCCCATGGCTTTTGTCTGTCAATCAACTATCATTTTGCTTTAAAGAACATGCTGGACAGACCTTTCTCTGGATTAGAATTAGCTATCTGAGGGAGCTGTCATTTTCTTTGTCTACAACTTGTTAAACTTCAGTTATTTAAGAAATACTTCTTGGTTCAATTCCCCTGAGTTCAGCAAATGTGCTCTTCTGCCCTTGTTATTTCTGTTCCTAATTGCTAATAGGAAAAAAAAAAAATAGGTTAGAAACTGCAGAGGGTGCTGTTTTACTAGAGGGACTGCCAATAGTCTTTGCAGAAAAATAGAATTGACTTTGTTCTGTTTTTAATATATGAAAAATATTTAAGGAATTGCAATTCAACATGGTGGAGATAAGTATCTTAAAATGACTATTATTTGGGAGTGTTTTCCTGTTATTCAAAAAGTCCTTTCTTCTATGGTTTTCAGCCTGGATTAAAATCTTGACTCTAATGCAAACTATAGTTTTAGGCATATTACATAAATTATGATCCTCTCTGTTTCTCCTGTAAAATGGCAATAAATATATACTGTATCATAGGATGGTAGTTTGGATTAAATTAGTTTATGGTTACAATGATTTAGAACATTGTTCAACATGGCAAGACTATTACAAATTAACCAATATTATTGATATTCTATCTCCTATATGCCACTGTGTCACATAAGAGGAATTTCATCATTCCTTCAAAGGAACACCTTCAATTTAACTCCCTCATAATTATATACATACTCTGCATTAATACATACACCCCCCCCATATATATATATATATAAGCTATAAACATCTGTAACCATAGTCACACATAATCATTAATAGTCTTCTAAATATTTTGATTGGATGTCTCCATTCTTCCAATGTAACGGAGACTAAAGAGAGATAAGGAAGCAAGTCAAGGAGTAGTGGATAGTATACTATATGAATAAAGACTCCTAAAGTGTCATAATCTTTTACAGTATCTATAGAAACAATGGTTCATTTCCACTTTGTTCTTAGACACCAAATCTTGCTGAAGTCTTCCCACAAATGGGTTGTGCCATAGATTAGAGAGGATGGGAGCAGACAAATGATATAAAACTGAGACTTTTAAAATTACACAGTTATCATAAAAATATGTATGAAATTCAGCATTTGTATATGTCTGTTTATTTGTAAAATAATAACCCTGTATTTTTGGCTAGTAATTATTAACAGTCTCATTTTAATATGTTCATTATTTTGATTTTCTGGGATATATTGCAAAGGACATAGCTTAAATATGTAAATTCTTTTAAGTAAAATTTTATCAGCACAACCTCTTAGCACAATTTAAGGCCTCGTTCTCCTTCTCTACAAAATGACGGTTATAATACTTTCCATACCAGAAAGCTGTTATTAGAGGAAACAAAAGACAAATTTCTCCACACAGCTCTACTCCAGAGGGAGGATTGACCACAGCTCCCTGTGGCTGACCCCGTGAACGCGTGGGGTGATTGTGTGAACACATGGGATGAGGCTGCGCTCTGGACAGCTGCTTCAGACAAAGCGCAAGAAAGATGGGCGTCCAAAGCAAGGTGAGCTCATTGACAAGAGAAGCAAGAAGCGTTTGCGGAGACTTTGCCTGGCAGACTTCCATAGTTCTGGTCAAACTTCGAGAACTGTGCATGAGGCAAGTATCCTTCATAACCAAGTTTCCCCTTTCCCTCTCTCCAGCATACTTTCTAACCTGCGTTTTGAAAAAAGAAACCCTTATCCTGCTTTTCATCCTAATTCTTCTGTGTTTTTATACATTTCTCACAATGTACCTGAAACCTTAGTCATATCTTGGCAACTACTTTTCTGCAAATACAAACAAATTATATATTACAATACATGACACACAGTAAGCCTTTTATAAAATATTTTAAATAAATTTATAGGAATAAATACTATGTGAATGAAAAAATTCTGCATAGACATTATATGCATATACTGAATTTTTATTTTCCCCTATACATAAGTTTTATTTATATAAAATAAAATGATAAAATAGATTTTTTAAATTTTACATTGCAATTCAATTATAGGATCAGTGTATTTTGTTTCCATACAGATTTTTCCCAACACTTTCTTTAGCTTCTCTTTTTCTTTTTCCATTTGTATTTGCACAATTCAGTAATTCTGAACACTGTACCTAAAATAATAATTTAAAAATTCAGAACTTATTCTTACTCTGTCTAGGTTATTTTAATGGTATGGAGATTGCATGAAATTGACATATAAACAAGAATGAAACACTTAATGGAATTTGATTTGAAAGCAATCAGTGAGGAAAATTTTAGCTGATCACATTTTTCCTCCCTATGGTCAATATTTTCCAAGGAACATGATGTGTTGGGGAGAGGGAACCGCATCAGAATGTGTTAAAGAGGAAAATGGGGGAAAATTAAAATAAAATGGGAAATAGGCAAAAACACAGGAAATGGGTATTTAATTCCTCCAAAAGACATGCAGCTCTTCCTGCATTTGTATCTTTTCCCCTCTCTGCATACCTGCACACTGAAAACTGAATTTTTCTGTTCTTGTTCTGTAACTCCTGAGTCTCTATTTTTATTCTGGAGTTAAACAAGTTTCACAAAAAAAAAAAAAATGGTGCATGTTTATATAACATTATTTTATTTTATTTCATTGAGTTTTTATAAACAAGAAAATGACAATAGTTACAAATAGTACAATTTCAGGTAATTTCTCCTGTTCCTGTAACAGAAGCTAACAGCCATCACTTTTAAATGAGGGGTCTTGCTATTTTGAGATATGATACATATTAATGATTAAATATCATTTTCAAAAAAAGCTTCAAAATAATTAGTGTAATGTACATGGGTCATTTCCCTCAAGTTTTATTTCTGAAACAAATATGCAAAGTGGTACAGAACAGAATCATCTTTTTCCAACAGTAAATTTTGATTATTCTATCAGTATACACCTAGTGATTCAGAACTTAAACCATATTTTGGCTTTTAAAGAAAGTTCACTGTGATTTTTAAGGGGTTACACAATTTCACTAGAGCAATGTTAGCTTGTATATTTTATAGATTTGCTATTATTTTGGAAACAGAATTCTAAAGTATTTGATTCTATATGTTTTTATTTATTTATTAAATCAGAGTCACAACCTCTGCTGGAGGAACCTGTTGACATAACCTCTACATCATTTCAGTTTTGTTTTTTTTTTTTAATTATGACCTGGAGGTTCCAACAAAAAGCATGTTACTATGAGTTGGTGGTAACATTTATTGATATATTTATTGATTTATTGACATATTTATTGATTTATTTATTGTTGGATTGTCATGGTTTCAAGGATGTCTGGTAATATGTCCCCTAGCAAATGACCATTTACACCATTAGTGGAAGGATTATTCATTTGATCCAATAATCCATTTCTCACGTCTAAGTCAATGGGTGTAGTCATAGTGGGTCCCCTGGATCCCAGGTCAGTGGGGCACACATAGCATTACTTGCACTAGTCCTATGTGCACCTTATTTCTTCAGAGGAGCTAATATGTTTTCTTGCTTTTTCTATTGATTTTTTTTTCCATTTTGCTTGGTAAACAGCTGTTGCTAGTACTTGCTCTGCACCTATTATCTTTTTTTTTTAGTTGCTGAGAATCACTGCCTCTCTTCTCCACATCTTTTTCTAGAACTTGCATTTCAGAACATTTCCCCCAGTTAAGTGTTAATTTCATCAATTCTTGAAATTCCCCCATCTCTGTGAATTAACAATTACAGTAGTTGGTTTTCATCTCCAGGCTGCAACAATTTTGGGTTTCTTCAAATTGCCAGAATTCTGTAAGTTCCCTCCACAACACCTCCAGATCTTCCAGCACAGATGGCAACTGCTCTTGGGAGCTGTCACTGTCTGTTCTCCTGAGCTGCTTCCAGGTGGTTCCTTCTCTTCTTCACTCAAAGATGCTTCCATATTCCACACAGGTGAGCAGCAGAAGTGTTATGTAGTATTATTTTAACTCTAACTACTTTACTGGGGACTTATGTGCTAAAAATGTTCAGAGGAATCAAATAAATTCAATATGTCCCATGATTTCTAAAGACTCTAAATTAAGGTGCAAACATTAAAAATGATGTAATGTTTCCCTATATTCCACTTATAAATGAAATCATTCAATATTTGTCTTTTTGCTTTTGACTTATTTCAGCTAGAATAATCCTTTCCAGCTCCATCCATGTTGCTGCAAATGTCATGAGTTTATCTTTTTTGATCATTGAGTAGTACTCTTTTGTGTTTATATACCGCATATTCTAAAACCATTCATTTGTTTTGGGACCTTTAGGTTGTTTCTATATCTTAGCTAATGTAAGTAGTACTGCAATAAACATAGGAGTGTGCAGGTTTCCTTTCAAATAAGTGGGATATAGGGAAACTGAACAAGGGGTCAGGAAAAAGAAAAAGCTTGCAGCAGACCATATAGATCTAAGGCATATAGTGGGGAAGTGAAGGTAGGGTCAAAAAAATGAGGGAATAGCACAAGACACAATGATGATGGATCACAGGTACTTTGTTGGTAAAATTAGGGGGAATACACCTGAGGGGAGAAATTACATACTGTACAAAAATGAACAATGATGTAAAAAGATGAAAATAATTATTTCATTAAAAAAGAAAGAAAATAGTATAATGTACTATATCTAGTACTTTATATATATATAGAGAGAGATACCTACAAAAGGCTCTAGAATGATCAGGAATGTCTTGTTCTGTCTTTAGGGATGGATATACTCCAAATTAAGGTAAAACTATACAATCTTTAACATTACATCTTCTCCAGTGAGATAGGGTCAAGAAGTGTCTTCTGAAGCAAGGGGAATAATAACACCAATAAATTCATAGAAGCATGAGTAATCATAGGATACTCTAGAAATGCTACGTGATTCCTTGTAATTGGAACTAGGTTGATATATATGGGAGAGCATTACAAGAGATGAGGCAAGAAGGGTTGTAAAAGGATAAATTAGGACAGTACCAGTGTGTCATGACTTTATACAGGAAATAGACTATAAATAAACTATTAAGGAGAGGCTCCTGGCTTTAAATAAACTATTGTTTACTTAAAACTTCTCACTCATTCTTATTTCCCAACTGTTTACCCAGAACAAACCTGCTTTCTAAGCACCATTTTGGAATATGCTGGAAGTGATCTGAAATATTTAATTTAACAAGACAAAAATATTAAAACCCATTTAATTTCTCACTTGTTGCATGTCAGCCTTCTGGAGCTAATTTGGTTTGTATGGTATGCTTTACATCATTCTAAATGTTGCTGGAAATTATTCTTTGTAAAGCAAATATTTGCCCCATGTTCAAAGTAAAATATTTTACCTGATGGATTTGAGATATATGAATAGGAAACTATTTAAAACCAGTTCTTCCTATTGATCTATGTAAATATAACAAAAAAATATTCACAATGAGAACTACCACCTTGTCACTGAGCAATATTATCAGAATATGTCCTGGTAGAACCATGCAAATTGATGCTGATGAGTGTAGGAAAATGAACAGAACTGCAGCTAGGGCTTTCTATTCCATTTATTTACTATCCATAGAGAAAACAATATCCCAGTACAAATCTATATAGAAACAAAGTGGAGGCAGCAAGAAAGGCAGAAATCTTGCACTCCTATTTCCAAAAGCTTAATGTAATACATCTCTGTTAGCATTTTCAGATAAGATAATTGCAAAGTGAGGGTCAAATATATTTACAAAATTTAATCTTAATATCATGTTAATAGTTAAGGCATGGGTTTAGTCAGTCATATAAATTTATATTTAATCATTAAAACAACTTCCAAAAATTAAATAATTCTCTTTCCAAGCCAGGTTGATTTTCAGTACAAATTCCCTGTCATCCTTTGAGCCATAGCTTTTTTTTTTTAGTATTAGAATCAAATTCTAATTATTGTAAAAAATTACTCTTTAAACTTTTAATTGTCAGCCACAGCTTGGAAACACTAAACATAAAATCTACAGTCTAGAAAGAGAGAATGTAACTTGTATACTGCTACCAATATGGAAGTTTTTCTTAATAAATTAGGAAATTCAATCTCTTTAAAATAAATCACTAGGGTGCTTGCTTCAGCAGCACATATACAAAAATGGGAACACAGAGAAGATTTACATGGTTCCTGCCACATTTGTGAAGCAGCCCACATAAAAAATAAAATAATCATTAGGATATTTTTCAAAAATCTGGATTATAGACATCCTGTTACTGATTTGATTATTTCTAAAGATATAAAAGTGATGAGAAGAAATTTACAGTAAACTTATCTTTAAAAATTACATATTGAAGTATTTTTTGTTTATTTGTCTATATTTTTACCACATATAACTTGTATAAGTGGGTGAAGAATCAATCTTAAATAGATTAAAGTAAACTTTTAAAACATTGTTCTGTGTGGGTACTTGGAACAAGGAAAGGATTTCAAAAATGTAACTATTTGTAAAGTGAATATTATGTTGTATTTAAAACATGTCAGTTATAACTTTATTCCCTATTCACTAGATGAACCTACTTCTTATTATATGATTGCATTATAAATATATACACTCCTTTAGGAAATTTAGTATTTAGGGTCTCCCTGGTGGCCCAAGGAGTTGAGCGCCACCCAGTGGGGCTTCTGGAGCCACTGCAGCATTAGTTCAAACCCTGGCCTGGGAGGGGACCCACACGGATCAGCAGACTTATCTTGCCTTGCCCACTGCTCCCCTCAGCAGTGTGTTTCAGTCAGTCTGCCTGTTCTCAATCTGCCTGTTTTGCTCCCCACTCTGTCTCTGGTGAATCTCCTCATCCTCCACGCCTCTGGCCTGTACCCAGCTCTTGTATGCATAAATAAATAATTTTTAAAAAGAAAATAAATTTAGTAATTATTAATGGTAGTATTGTTCCTCTATGAATCTAGGACACAACCTATGATGTTTTTTCTCTTTGTGTTTGTATACCTGTACATAAAACTAATGTGTAAGTATATTTTTTTGGCATAAAGATTTGATAAAAATTCAATTTTTTTATATTGTCAGAATCTACAGTAATTTGGGTAAGGCATACTTGTATAAAGATACTTTTTTAGAGGAGATACTATACTTGAAATTTATTTAAATGAAAATTATTTTTTTACATATTTTATCCTCATCCTTGATATATACTCTTTGAAAATAATAATTTTCATTATTATTACGTTTAGAATGAAAGTATGTAGAATTTTTGACCAAGACATATAACTTAGAGGAGACATCTATGTTTTTTATTTATTTATTGCTTGCTTTTGTCTCACTTATAAGCATATATTTTATGATAGATATATTAATTTCTACAAAAACATTAGAATTTTGAAAATGATCACATTGAATCTGTACAATCATTTGGGGAATATTTTCATCTTAACAATATTGTCTTCTAGTCTATGAACATGAGATATTATTCATTTATTTAAATATTTTTTTATTCCTTTACATATTTGGTAATTTTAGGATACAAGTCTTTCACTTATTTCACTAAATGTATGTCTAAGCGTTTTTAGAATTTATACTATAAATGGAGTTGTCAGATTGTATATAAATACAACTAGTAAATTGGAAACTGTGTGTGTGTGTAAGCAGGGCATGTGTGGTTGAACATGACTGTGTTTAACCATATTTTCATTTCTAAGTCTTTCCATAGTGCCTTATAATTAACAGACAATATTATTCTAAGTGAAAGATAATTTTTAGTCAGTATTCAATATCTAAGGGATCTGCCATAAAATATTTTTTGCATAAGTGAATAATGTTCACTGCATATTTAACTTTGCTATTTAATGTTAAAATACCATTAACTGAAAAATATGATCTCCCCAGTAATAATAAAAACTGTATTATTGATTCTTCATCAACTTGTTTCACAATGAGAGTGTTTTTATAAATCTACCCAAGTATGACAAGTTTCTTCCACTGCTCTGATCATTACTTTTCATGTGTTGAGCAATGTGCTTTTCCATGACCGTTCTAATCTGGATACATTATACTTACTCTCACTCTGCTATATCTGTTCAGGATAAGTTATACATCTGACTTTGAGAAGTAGGATTTTATCTTCTCCCATGAATCCTGGATATATAATGTTGCTTTTACTAATTCAATACAAATAACCACACATTTGATGACTTCTGAGAATAAGTCATAAAATGTTAGAACATTTGCCCTGCAGATGCATGTTCTCAAAAAACAGATACCACAATGTGAGAAGCCCAAGTAACATGAAGAAGCTACATGCAGACATGCTGGTTGAAGAACTCAGCTGACACTAGCCTTCATGTCGTCACATTCCTTTTACCAGACATCTGAATGAAAACTGGTCCGGATAAGTTCATCTTCCAAAAGTTTACAACATTCTCTGCTAATTTAGCCATCTAAGCTAAGGCTACAAATATGTATAGCAGAGACAAACCATTCCATTTGGTCCTTAATGAATCTATGAGCCATAGTTTCTGTGAGTATAAAAAAATGGATTGAATTTTATGTTAGTAAGTGGGGGATGTTTGTTCTGCATCAAAAGGACTACAGTATTTATCCTAAACCCCAATATCTTCTACCGCCACACATGCTGTTCGGTCAAGTCCTGGCAACTAGCATGTCAGTTTTCCAAGGAGTTTTGAGAACACTGTTTCTTAAGTATATTTCCCATGACATATATTTCCTCCTCACATTCTAGTGCCTCATTCTTTTGGAGGTAGCATCATGGTTCAAGGAAGTAAATCAGACACAGAACCCTTTGTTTTCTCACTATGACACTATATAGCACTATAAGTCTTGGGAATGGTGGAAAGTATCCAAGGAAAGTCCTGAACTTGAGACATACCTACTGCCCCATTACAGCAGTGTTCACTAAAACTGGGGCTTTGATTATTTTGAAAAGTTATTGGCCATCATTTGAAATGGTTGGCACATGAAGTAATAAATATTCAGAAAGAACATTGGTGTTCAATGGAATCTGTCACCTATATCTATTTGTAATAGTAAAATGTATATCAGTGAGACTGTCTCCCTACAATCATTTCTGTGTTTGCTATTTAATGTTGTATATTTTTTTATGCTGCCATATTACTTTAACTTCAGTTTGATCCACTCCATTAATGGAAATCTCCTACATTGTGATGGAAATATAATCCAAATTTCTAGACTCTGATTCTGAGCCATCAGCACATGGTATTATATAATCCTGTGCTATCTAAATAAAAATGGGACATATTTAGTCATTGAACTTAGCAGTGAAAATAACCAAGTAGTTTAATATCAATAGTACATAAATGGCAAAAGATAAAGTTTCCTACTATGCTAAATGAGAAAGGATGTCATTAAAATAACAGTAAACATTTCTGTACATTGATGATTTCTATAGCTGGTACTATCCATCAGAAATTAATGAGAAATTTAAGATTATTAGCAAAAGTTAGCTGAAATTCTTTAATTTCTTTGCTTAAGAAAAATTCCAAATTCTATGAGCCATACTTTCTCTTTGGAAAATCTATAACAAGTCTTTATCTAAAACAATCAATAAATATTTCTGAGTGTTAATTTCTAAAGTCTTAGTTTTACACATCAAGCCACAGTTTGCTCCTTGAAGCTATTTGTAGTTTAAGGGAAAAAAATCATCCAGAGTACATATTGATTTAACATTTGTTCTTCCAGAAAATAGTATAATATGTTGAGCATCTATCCTTATAATTCAAAGAGATGTGTACATGGAAAAAATTAAAAGTAGGTCAAAATCACAATGAAAATGACCCATCTGTAAATAAATGTTACAAAAATAAAGAGTAGATAATTAATATTTCCAGAAAAAAGAGGAAATATCCATGCTTTCCCTAAGAATTTTATTGAAAAATCTTATAAAATTGCTGGGGCAATTATATGTCACTAAAAATACTACGGATAAGCAAGATACTAGAGTTTAGCAATGTAACATAATACTATGTAATACTATGCAGCTAATCATGGTTTTAAGTAATTTAAAGAGAGGCCTTCCTCTTATTTTTGACTTGTCTAGACTCAAGTATAAGAAATTCTCCCCAAAATTTATTGTTAAGAAACTTATTTTTAATTGCCATTTTAAAATTAATTTCATTTAAGTCAATGAAATTGCATATTGAACCTAGAATTAGGCAAAGTGAAATGAAAACGGACACCTTGGTTTATTGTGTGCTTGCATAAATAAGAATGATGTATATATAGCAATTTAGTTTGCTAAGTTGATTATGAAAGTAATTAAATTCAGAGAAGAATGCTATTGTTAACAGTTAAAATGTCTAAGGCTAATATTATAAATCTACATATTCTGATGATGTATAACTTTATAAAATAACCTATTAGAAATAATAGAGAATCCAACTTGATGGACTCAGAATTAATTGGACTTTATTTTCCAGTCAGTTAGTTGCCCTTTATGAAAATTCACAAATCCATTCCATTAGATAGACTTCAATTTAAAAAAAAATGTGTTTTGAACATTGCCAGGCACTTGAAGTATGGGGTTTAAAGGAGGAAATCAGGGGTTTCCCCAGTGGTGCAAGGGATTAAGGCTCAGCATGATGGGACTGTCCACAGCCACTGCAGCGTGAGTTCAATCCCTGGCCAGGGAGGTGATCCAAGTGGCACAGCAGACCTCTCCTGCTTCACCCACTGCTCCCCTCAGCAGTGTATTTGAGTAGATCTGCCTGTTATGCTCCCCACTCTGTCTCTGGTGAATCCTATTACCACCTGCACTCCAGTACTTGTATGTATAAATAAATAAATCTTTAAAAATAAATATAAAGGAAAAATCATCTTTTTGTCAAGAAATCTAATATATATTAGGGCACAAAAAGCAGTACAATACAGAACAGTATTAGAAATTTAATGCTCAAAGAATGTACTAGGTGTAGAAAGCACAAGATGAAGGATCTATCTATTCTATTTAGCTAGAGGTCAAGTACGTAGTCCCTGGTGAAATTCTTTATGATTTATTTTTGAGGAATAATTAATTTAGTTAGTAGGTATGGAAGGAAGAGTTAGTGCAATTAAAAATCACAGTAAAAAAATGTATGGTAAAACAGAAACTGGATTTTAACTTTTGTATTATTGTGTTAATAAGTGAAGTATGTTTAGAAGCCATACACACACGCTCACAAACACACACACACTCACCTTGCACTATGTTTTGCCACTCTTTGTCATATATTGGAAAGGGACGCATTCAAATTCATGAGAAGGTCTTGCACTACTGTATGATAGTCAAATAGCTGTTTTTTGAAATTTGTTCTTAACATTGCCTCTCCACTTGCAGCACTGTAATATGAATTTCAAACATTTTAATAGTGTCTAAATTAGGATGGCAAAAATATCTTTTATATGTGCTTATAAAATATATTGTTATTAAAATATAAAAAATAAAAATATCTTTTATATGTGATTACATTTTTACATTTATATTTTCTGTGGGTTTACATTTATGCTGGCACATCGAGAGCAGCTGGGATTGTCCCAGCAGTGAGCACGCACACTCTGCTTCTAACTTTCTTCTTCTGTCAATCCAGTCAGCTCTCTTCTAAGTTGATCTGCATTTAGTAGAAACTGAATGGATCTCACTCACATTTAGAAACATGTAACAATTCCCCATTATCTATCAAACAAGAGAAGATTAACTTCTAATGAAAATTTTTACTTTATAAACTCAATGAACCACTCCAGATTTAGCTATTACTATCTCTCCACATGTACTTAACACGAGAGCAAGCTAAGTGACTCATTATTATTTTAGTGCATGTGTCAGAGAAGAATTTCACATGAAACTGTTAATCTTCTTTCTCAGTATAATTCTTCTTATTTTTTTTCTCTCTCTCTTTTTTTTTTTTTTGCCTCCTAAAGGGGCAACAGGTTCTGCCTTCACTGTGTATTTGTTATTATAGAAGGGTGCGGAAGAAGAAAGATATATAGCTCAATTTTGAATTTTGGTTGACTTTTCAGTTTTGAGGATATAGAATAAAGACCACATATTGAACAAAAAGACTTTGGAAGTCAGAAGTGCACTGAAACTCCAAAGCTAAGATTGATACATGAACAATACATTTCCAGTGGAATAGAAAAATATATGGGTTGTTCTCCTATTAGCAGGATAGATAATAAATGCTGGGTCTTAATGAAGAAAGAAGACCCAGGTATACAAGGTATACAAGGAGGGTTAGTTAGGATAAGAGAATTGGTTTCAAGGGACTCTCAGACAATACTCATATCCACACTATCTCCCTTACAGAGTAGGGACAGGCAAATTACTGTACAGATGGACACATTTTTTCTTGATAGCAACAAAAGTGGGAGCCAATTTCTCATTAATTGTTGTGAGAAACAGGAAGGAATTTGGCCTGTTTGGACTAGAGTATTATTTGTATTTTTACTGTTCACATTGTGATAATCTTTCAACTGAAGTATCCAAAATATTACTGGTCAACAGATGACCAAGAAAATAACACATGACCAAGAAATGTGTCTCATGTGACCTAACTTGTCTGGACATTTCCTATTTAATCCACACAATGAATTCTCCTATTTAAACAACACAAAGACTTTAAATACCAGCGGGGTAATTGTGAGGGGAACACTCCTTTAATCTTCTACCTCCCTATGAAATCAGAAAAGCAAGCTCCAGTGTTGACCCAGGATCCTCCATATACTTTCTGTGATGCTAAAGTCCCCCATTTTCAGCAAGTTAATTAAAGATACAGGCAGTTTAAAATTTATAACTTTATAGAATCGATTAAAGAAGATGCAGACTTTAGTATTTTCTTTCAAAATTTTCATCTCTATTCCCCTTTTGGCAAACAACTCCTTAACAAACTTAACCACATATAACCAATCTTTCATTAAAATTGCACCCTGCCCTTGGTTTCTAAAATGTCTTCTCTCTGGCCAGATGCTAGTGCCTTAACTGAGGATACCAATGTAATTTCTTTTCAAAGAAGAGATTTCATTCTCTTTATAACACCAAGTCAAAGATAAAAACCTCAAAATTATCTTCCATGTTCTTTCTCCCTTCACACCTTCTCTGGGTCTTCTGGCACTCAGTCTTGTTAGTGTTCTCCAAAGATACATTCATTCCTTTCCCTTCATTCAGGTAATTATCAGGCTGGGGATTTGAATTATTTTACAATACTCTCTCTTAATCTAGCTTCATGATATTTCTGAAATCTCCTTGACATCTAGAATACATTTAGTTTTTTCTTAGCAATATTCTTACAGGGTATGGATAGGCAAATTACCATACAGATGTTCAATCTGGCCTTTTGGCCTGTTTTTATCTGGGTAGGTAACTAATACGAATTTTACAGGTTTCACAGATTATACAAAAAAGAATATGCAGCAACGGTGCTATTTTGAATTCGAAACCTAAAATATTAACTTTACCAATTACTGTTAATAATTAGATACTTTAAAGAAAAAAACGTGTTCACCACTACTATTGGAATCACTATCATTCCAACAAAATATATAGACTCTACTGTAAGATTTCTAAAGTCTTCCATATCATTATATACCAAATGAGGAATGTTGTAAATCCTGGAAGGACTTCAAGTCTAGTGGATAAGTCTGTAAATTCTATAATCAACAGTCTCTTCTTTTGTTTCAGTTTAACAGGGTCTTACCTGTGGTCCATATTTAAACTAAAGCTGTTTGCTAACCAATTGATACTATTTGAAGTATGGTTCAGATAAGGTCAACTGTTATCTCATGTCTGTATGTCTCTTATCTAAGTCATTGCTAAAAGTTGAATGTCTACTTGATCTCTCTTTTTCTGATATATGATATTCTGCATAAAATGTGAACTTTAAGTATTTATTTATATTTGTTTTCAAGTATATATTCACACCATGAATTATATCAATGGTTTGCTCATTAGGTACACATTGATAAATATACTTCAGGATTTAAAGTATTCTTTTTATGTGATATTTTTTCTATGCTTGTTTTAAAAGGAGATAAAATTCAAAGCAGGAAATGATTTTGATTTCAGCAATTTTGATGTTACAAAATTAACCTCTCTTCTGAAAGAATAAGATTGTTCTATTGAGGAATATCACACCATTATATTAATAAAATTGCATGGAAAATAGTTTAAAATACATTTTTAAAAAGAAAGGTTGCTGTTTTCCATGAAAGAGTGGGTGACTATTTCTATTCTCTGACAGTAGGGAAGTTTCTATTATTTCAAAGGTTACATTATACCTCTACTGAGAGAGTGAAATAAACAGTCAATTCACTGAGAATGAGAGCGACAGGAAGGCAGTTGCATTCATTTAAACCCAGAAAATTTATAGAAAGCATTTATTTCAAGGTGAACTATATGGCACTGTTTTAGAGTGTGTATTATCCAACAAGTCATCAAAATAGAAAAATAACCAAACAAAAAGATTAGGGCTTAAGAAAATTCTCTCTCTCTTTTTTTTTTTTTTCATTTGGCATGCAAGCAATAATGAACTTGGCCCAGATGATTGGCAGGATTTCCTTAACAATGAAGAAATTAAATGCTTTCCTGATACTCTCCTCCCATATTCATCAGTGTAGCAAATGGAAATGCTTAACAATGACACACCTGCCACCTCCAAATGCGCATGCAGATGCTTATCATTCCAGTGATGGCTTATTTCCCTAGTGAGGATGCACTAAGCACTCTCTGAGTCAGATTGTTAAGAAAGCAGATGCCCTCTCATTACGATATCTGCTATCTTTTTCCTTCTCTATGTTCACTGCAACCTATAACTTATCACTCCACAGGAAACTGGTATCCTAAATCTTGGGGTGCCAAGGGTCATTAATTTGTATGCTACTGCTACGGATATCTATGATGCCAATAACTCATCGCTTCACCCCATTCTTTTCCTAACACATCATGTTACCTATTGGTTTTCTCTTATTGTTTCTCTGAGGAGTTGAGGCTTTCAATTTTAATGGACTATTGTTCAGAAATGAGATATAAGGTCTCTTAAGTGACTTCCGATGATTTCAATTAATTAATTGCCTAAATTCATTTTGTATAGCATACTGCCTAGTGCATATGGTAGTAGACACTCTTCATCTTTATATTTGCACCAATTGTTGGCTTATCGGATGTTTAACTTACAATAATATTTTACTTCATTTTATAATGATATAATGACTAAATGATATAATGATAAAGCCAACAAATAAATCTACAATTATTTTAGAGTGGTTACTGAATGTCTTAAATATGAATATTTTGAGGAAAACCACCAACACAATGAATACATTTTCTTAAGCTTGCTCATAGCTTTTAACAAGAGTTCATGTAATTTATTAATAAAGCTCAACTGAGATATAGCTATGCTATACAGCTATTTGAGTTTCATGTATACATATATATAATATTTGTTTCATGTAACTACCAAAATATAACTCAGAAAGCATTATATGTATCACAAAATATATAAAAAAGGCCAAATAAAATTTCAGAGATATTATATGAAAATAAATTTTTTCTTTCCATGTAAATCATGGAAATGGAACCATACCTTTAAGTCTGAGTGGTTAGAAATTCAAAAAATGCAGTGATTTGGCTCTCCTAATTCAGTCTATGAAACAAGTGGATCTGAGTGATAAATACATAATTCTTTTATTTTGAAAAAATTGGTACATAACAATATATGCTATGAAATTGTAAAAAGCTTGTAAAGTACTGAGTTTCAGTGGGCACCCCAAAAGAACAAAGAGCGGACACAGGGCTGCAATGGTCATGTAGAGCTTTAGTTACGCCAGCATGCTGGAGTCGACCATTCAACCGTGACACGCAGGTCTGGCTGAGGCTATCGACCACGAGGGAAGAAGAAGTGGGCTTTTATAGCCAATTTCCCGCCTTACATAGGTTGCAGCCAATAAGCTGAGAGATCAAAGCCCGCACAATGAGCACAGCAAATAGCTTTAAAGAGAGACAAGTTTCAAATATTTTAAACTTACAGAAGATCCATTTTGGGTGGGCTCAGGCTTCTGCCCTGTACCTGGGTGCACATTCTAAGATAACATCATTTCATATGCCCTGCCCTTAACTGTCCAGGAGAGCCTAAGGTATGGGATCAGCTGACCTACTAGATAAGGCCTGTAGGTCGTTTTTTAAGTTTCAGTCAGCTAAGTTTAGACAAACTCTGACTCAAACAAGCTGACATCAAACATACAATTTACAACAAAACATTACTCAAATAGCGACATTCCAAATTCAACAATTACTAAAAGTAACTGAATAATTACTACAAGAAAATGACCTAAAATTTTGACACCACCATCCCAAACTCCAACACTAGAAGAAAATGTTTTTGTGATATAATATTAGTTGGAAATTTTACAATATAAGGAAGATGGTACCAAATACTGATGATTTGTTAGAAAAAGGACACATAATATGACATAATTGCCCTTCATAAAGATAATGTATTGACATATGGAAAGGATAAGATTGGCAAACATAGTTTATGCAGCAGCTAAGCTAAGCCATCTCTGGTTTTTTTTTTTTTTAAAGATTTTTTTTTTATCCATACAAGAGCTGGGGTACAGGCCAGAGTCCAGGATGGTGAGAGGATTCACCAGAGACAGTGGGGAGCAGAACAGGCAGACTGACTGAAACACACTGCCGAGGGCAGCAGTGGGCGAGGCAGGAGAGGTCTGCTGTGACATGTGGGTCCCCTCCCTGGCCAGCAGCAGGGATGGAACTCGTGCTGCAGTGGCTGGCTGTTTGCTTCATAGTGCATTGCTTAACCCACTGAGCCACCAGGGAGGCCCTTGTTTTTTTTTTTTTAATGATTTGTCTTAAGAGCAATAATGTTAAGAACAAAAGAGTGGTATTGCTACACCGTAAAATTTATTTTTGAACTAGTTAAATTATGTTTTATTTTTATGAATTTCAATTTTTTTGTTTCAATTGCTTCTTAATTGTTTTTATAAGTAGTTGTGCAGATTTTTTTCCAAGTCATAACATGTGCCACATTAATTGATGTCAGCATCTACACTATATGTTATACAACATTAATGAAATTAATTAATGAGGAGTTTGGCTTGATGGCAGAAGAATGACAATGTCAGACCTGCATCATCAACATATTTACAACCAAATTATATGGAAATAAAGACATAGTCTCTGGAGGATGACTGGATAACCTTTGAACACATAAAGAGGGAATACATGGCAGAGAGGGTAGGAAAAATTGAGATTTAATTATGTTTGAAACTTCAGTTACCAGAGTAGCAAAACCCAAGAGAAAGGAGTGGCTATGCCAGAAATCCTTTCTGTTGTTGACGCAGGGTTCATGGCCAGATCAGGGAGCACCCTGAGTGGGGGAGCACATAGCCTCTTAGTCTGTGTATAGGATGGAACATCTGCCTCCAGAGAAGTATAGGATTAGGGGAGCAGAGATCCACAGCAGATACTGAAGTAGTAGATTGGCATCTTCAAAGGAAGATGCTATACAGAACATGCTCTATTACTGATAGCAGCTAAGAATTCAGAGCTGTAGAATGAAAGACTCCACTCTCCAAACAGGAAAACTAGAGGACAGGGACCCAGTATGAGGTAAAGCTGTGACTGTCAGCTTAGGCTTGGAACTTCCAGATGTCAAAACCTGTCAGAAGCCAGATTGGCTCATTTCTACCTGTATATAAAAGAAGTTCTTCTCTGTAGTTAGCATGAAAACTAACTACATGCAAAAGACCCGCTTCCCAACCATGTCATTCCCCCATTATCCAATGAAAGCTGAGATAAAAACTCAGTAATAAGTACAAAAATAACAAGTAACAAGTGCTAAAATAAGCAGAGGTACTAATAGACAGCTCTTCTGAAGAAGACAGGTAAGTGGCCAGTAAGATGTTCAATGTCACTAATTATCAGGGTAATGCAAATGAAAACTTCAGTGAAATACTGCCTCATAGCTGTTAGGGTGGCTATAATAAAAGTGAGAAGATATAAATATAGGTAAGTATATGAAGAAAAGGGAAATCAATGAGATTGTAAGTCAGTATAGACACTATAGAAAATAATATGGGGGTTCCTCAAAAAAATAAGTAGAACTACTGTATGATTCAACAGTTCTATTTCTGTATATACATTTGAAAGAAATGAAAGCAAAATATCAAAGAGATACCTGGATTTCCATGTTTATTATAGTACTATTTATAATAGCCATGATTTGGAAATAACCTAAGTGACTGTCAAGAGATTGATACATAAAGATGTGATACACACAGACATACACACACAGGAATATTATTAAGAAATAAGAAAAGGAAATTCTGTTATTTGTGACAACATAGATGGATCTTTGGGGCCTTATGTTAAGTGAAATAGGTCAGAAAGACACATATGAATACTCTTGTGGAATCTATAAAGCTGAATTCAGAAAAACAGAATAGAATGATGATTATCATGGGCTGGAGGTTGTGAGAAATCAAGCAAACTGTCCAAATATCTGGATTAGAGATGAAAAAGTTCTGGAAATACAATGCACAACGTTGTGATTATAAATAATAGTGTATTATGTTCTTTAAAGTTGTTAAAAGAGTAGATCTTAAATGTTCTCACCACAAAATAAAAGTGGTAATTATATGACTCAGTGAATGTTAGCTAACTCTATGGTAGTAATCCTTTTGTAATATGAGTTTATAGAGTCTATATTGTCCACACATTGTTTCCTCAAATGTGTGCCATAGTATATGTAAATATATTCCAAGAAGTGTGGGGAAAAAAAAACTAAGTGTATAATATCAAATGTGTTGTTTGAATTATATAGCATGCAATTGAACATCTGGCACAGGCTATAAGGGTTTACTCATTATATTTCAAATCAAAATTATACTTCATTTAAAGAAAGAATATTGAAAAAAATGTTCTCCTATATTTTATACATTCAACAAAGGATAGAAAATATAGAACTACAGAGATTAAATTCCTCATTGAAATTCATTCATTGGAAAATTGACTAAAAGAGATAATCAGCTAACTAGAATGTGTTCAGAACAACACCTATGAAAGCTGAATTTTTATGTTGTAGGTAGGAAACTATAATACTGTTTCCTGTCTGACAGGAGAGTGGTCTTCATTTGTGATTTGGGCACATTTTGGTTAAAACATTTGCCAATTCACCTTGTCAGTTAATTTGCACATGAAACCAAATAAGGTGGGAAGGGGTGGAGGTGTTGCTTAGTAACAGCTTTCTCTTTCATCAAAACTTTATGACTATAAAAAAAAATCTGTAAATGCTATCATTTTAAAAAATCCTCAGGAGACCTTCTTTTGTGAATAATTTGACTTTTATTTGTTCTTCTCCCACACAAAGAGCTAAATCTAACACAGGTACAAACTGACTCTTTAGAAACAGTTATGACAGTTAAGAAACCAGTTTCACTAGATTATTAGAAATAATTGCTTCAATATGAAGATTTATCAGTAATTATAAATAGTTTATCTCATTATATCTAAAACTTTATATTTCAATAAGTAACTCATGACTACTCTTTTTTGTGCCAATATAACAATGGTGACATTTCCTTATTTAATGCAATTTGGGTTTTGATATTCCTTTCTCTACTCATTCCTGTCACATAGACACAGAAACACAGACACAAACAACACACATATACCTATATGTTCCACACATACATGTATTTTTATCTTGTAACAAAGGGAAAGACATATTTTAAAATAAAAAAAAACAGTAATAGAATTTTTGCTATTGGTTTCAATTTGTAGTTTGCTATTAACTACAGCAGCATCAGAAACTCAAACGTCTTGTTCACTTTCCCTGAAATAGAACTTATTGATATAATAACCTTCGTGATTATTCCAAATCCATCCTGTCAAATACATAGTTGTATAGTGTTAAGAACTAGGATATTAAAACCAAATTATTAGGTTTGAATACTTCACATTTCCCTGTTAACTTAAGTGATATATTTCTTTCACCCCTTTTTCTTCACCAATAAAATTTACTGGATATGCTCAGAAAACACAGCTAAGTTGTGTCAGGAAAATGCCTCCACAAATATATCCAGAAAACAGCTTAATATATCATACAGCTCAGATAATCTTATCACTAGAGATGCCTGATTCTCTATGTACCTACACTGTGAATGTTTGTTGGCCAGAACCCATAGCATTGACAGTGTTGGGAAAGAAGTAGAACTGCAATTCAGTTATGGCAAATTGCATAATCACAGTTAGTTGTAACAAAGTTGGAGCAGACAAAAGGAGGTTCAGATTTGGGGGCATCATTTCTCTATAAATACTGCATCTATTTGGGGTGGACTCATGCCCTTCTCTTGGAATCCCTGTAAATTCTCACATCCGACTGTGGCGGGTAGAAGTCCCAACTCTAAATTCAGGAGAAGTAAGTTTGTTCCCAAGTATAGTAAGTCTCAATTTTTATAAAACCCACCTTAATACCTGCCTCCAGGTTGTAGTCCACAACAGCTGGGGAGCTCTGCCTACAGTGAGGAAAATGAACAGCTGGTCAGGCATGAAGTGGTTGTATCTAGGACTACTGGAAACTAGCTTGACACCACAAAAGCACTTTACCTTCCCCTACCTGAATTCTCAGTGCTTCTCTGAATTTTCAGCCCAATGAAGATGTGCTAGCATTGTCTACATAAAGAGCATTAACTGCTGGATAGAGGTGGTGCTGATAGGCCTGGGGCTGCAGGCAGCAAGTATGAAAGTCCCAAAAGTCATTCTTTCCTTCCTCACATTGACTCTGGGACTTCGTTGAGCTCCTAGAACCTACAGTAAGGAGAGTGCATGCCTTCCAGAGATATCAGGGCTTACTGTTTGGTGTCACGGGCATTGAGTTGACACCTGGACTGGGGACAGCTGGTTTGATAGTCCCAACAAATGCCAGCCCCTCCCATATCTGGGCTGGCAAGATTTGGACAACCTAATTACTATACAGCCTGAAAATTTTCATGGTACCTGCCTTTGGGCCAAACAAATTGCCTGCATGCCCCTATACTTATACCAGCACCTCAAGGGAAAGACACAACCAGCAAAACCTGCTGAGATCAGAACTGCAGCTGAAGCATCAGATGCAGTTTGGAGCTTCTGGCAAAACACAAACAGTGGTCTGCTTTGACAAACTTTGAGCAGGTGGTGATTTCAGATCACTCTCGAGACTCAAGCAGTTGTGGCACCAATGAGATTTTTGTCCTTGGCAACAGCCACACTCCCCACAAAGACAGTCCTCATCCTGTAGGCTGAGTTCTTGGATCATCATTCTATGCTGACTTTTGGGTTTTAATCATCCTGATTAGTGATAAGTTTCAACCAATGCAATAATAGAAAGCACATTATCCAATGCCAATGGATGAATCAACAAAATGATTTAGGTCAGATTGCCAAAAAGTGGCATAAAAAGCAATCAGTCAATCAAACAAACATGTAACTCCAATACTTTTACATGAACTTAGAACATATTTATTAGATGTTCATTAAATATTCATTCTTTTTATTCTTTTGTGTTCTCTTTTTTTCTGTAGAACTACTCTCATGACATATGTCTCTAATTGTATATTTTAAAATTGCTGCCTTATTAAATAAGTTCCATAATTGTATATTTTAAAATTGCTGCCTTATTAAATAAGTTCCATAATTGTATATTTTAAAATTGCTGCCTTATTAAATAATACAAAAATTATATATTTTAAAATTGCTGCCTTATTAAATAAGTTCTTAAACTTCTTAAACTATGGTGGGTATAGAAATTTAATACTAATAAACAGCTCTTATTAAGTCTGACTATAAAACAATTCATACTGATAACCAGGTGGTAGATTCTGCAATGCATGCATGATCTTCCTTCAATGAAAAACTTGCGGTCTCAGCTATTGAGAGAACTGATGGAAGTAAACCTTCATGTCTCAGGTATCTTCAGAGATTGACTGAGCATGCCCAAAGGTCTCACTGCTTCCTGGGCTGACTTTCCTCTAATAACTAATAATAACTACTGGGAGTGTATCAAGCACTAATCATAATGAACTAAGTCAAGACCACTCTATAGTCATTCATATCCCAATTATCAGTAGAATTTAGCAAGACTGCTGTCAGTTTTGTCTGTTCTGTTTCTTTACTCTTTTTTCCAAAGGTGTTGATTGCAAATGTCATCATTAATAACCAACCTGTATAAGTAATTCATTCTTAATATCATTTTTCTGGTGAACAAACCCTATAGCACTTATTTGTTAACACAGGCAGTAAGGTGCTGTTTTAGAACTGGATCACCCAGCCCTTGACTGTCATTGAAAGCCATATTGCTAGTGATAGGTAAGCATATACAGTGTCTGGCATAATGTGGCAGGTCAGCTACTAAATCTATCATTTATGTTGAATTAATATAAATTGCAGATGAAAAGAAGAGCAATAGCTGATGTATTTAACAGGCATTCAAAAATTATGGGAAATAGGTATTAGAAAACAATGAATTGATTGTCTTTTACTAAGTTCAGTACAGCCTAGAAAAGAATGAGAAATATGAATGATTCATTTCCAGTTACTGAGTGAAAGAAAGCTGAGTGATTCATTTATATTATTAAGTGAGCCAGAAGTTATCTTGGGTAACTCAGAAAGTCTTATAAGCCCCACAGTTGGAGGACACAGAAAGCTGAAGATCATGACTTAATGGTCAGTTGACAAACCCCAAAGGAGGATAAATTCCCAACCATAGCATGACTAGTATGGCAATTTCAGTTCCTTGTTTGGGAAAGAATGGGTCCATTCCTCATGGGATAGGAAATTTGAGCTAAGCCCCTTAAATGTGAAAAAAAGATTTTCCTGAACCCTTTGAGTCTTCAAAAAGAATCTTCTCTCCTTATTGCTATTAGGAACCATAGCCCCTTGCTAAGACATGATACAGAGATATTGTCCCAAATTAGGCAATAAAATACTCTCCTGAGAGTCTTGCCAAGAAAGGAACAATTCTGAGAGGTTCTATAGTAAGAGCCCATTGAATTATCTTTAACTACCACCTTAGATAGTTGAGGGTTTTGTGTCAAGGGACTAATGGCCAAAATGAATAGGCATTTTAATGGAAATGGCAATTGTGAAATATACTTACTATAAAAGTGAGATAGATTTTATCACCCAATTAATTTAGGGAGCACCTATTGAAAATGACTTCCTTATTTGTGACAATAAAGATAAGTTAGGAATTGTAGCCTGAGAAGGACATGAAGAACAGAATTTAGATCACAAGCTTCAAATGATCAATTAAACCATTAAGATCAGAAGGGATGTTAGAGAGAGGGTGAGGAGAATCTAAACTATATTTATCAAATAAACCAAAAAAGATTGGCATTTATGTAAATAACATGATAAATTTACCAGAGAGATATATATGGACAAGTTATAAACAAATTTCCAGAAAAAAGACTTTCCATTCTATTCATTAATTATTATTCATTGATTCATTTATTTGTAAAAATCTATGAAGTGTAGGAATATCAGGCTATATCAGTTATTCTACAGTAACAAACTATCAAAAAATCTCAGTAACTGAATAAAATTAAGACTTAGTTCTTCCTAAATTTATATCTCCCTAATGGGCCAGCACAAGGATTTCATCACAAAAGTCAAGTATTTAAATCATTCCAACATTTCCTATAAATGACATCTGACTTAAAGAGAGGTATTAAGCATATAATACTATCATCTAAGAACAATTTCTCTGTTAGGTTACTGAGAGTGATAGTAAGTGAAACCATTTACTCTTTGTTTCCTGTACCCACATATTTTTCTAATTGGAAACACAGTGTCCTATTACTATCTTTGACTCAGTATAAATGTCACATCTTTGAGGATGGCACCTTATTTTTATAGAATGCCTCTAAGTTTGAGCCTCAGTTTTAACTATATCCAATCCATTCTAGCACTCTTTTAGGAGCTTCTATCAAATGGTGCAATACATGAAATGTGTTAATATTCGCTATATTGACCTACGTGTTCAATACAACCCCAGTTAATACCCAAATCACAAATGGAAGTTCTTATTTGCCAAACATATGTCAGATAAATGCTTTTACTCAGAATAAAAAATATTAACACTCCATATTAAGAAGACAAACATGCCCATATAAATATGCAGAATATTTAAATAGACACCTTATAAAGAATATCTAAGAATAGTAAATAAGAACATAAAAGGACCACCAATATCATTAGCCACTTAGAAAATGTTACTTTTATCCACAATATAAAATCTCTGAATACTATTGGAAAATTACAATAAAAATGACTTGTACCAAATGTTGGCTAGGATGTAGCACAACTGGAATTCTGACGCATTGCTGGGGAATGCAAACTTTGCAGTTTTCTTGAAAAACAATGTGGTCATTCCTTATAAACATGTATTTAATATATGACTCAAACATTCTACTTTTATTTCTTGAGACAGATAATTGGATTTTCACTTTTATCTTCTTTATGGATGAATTTATGTTTCATATGGACATCATATTGGTGTATTTTGATATATGCCTCCTATATATACATAATGTTCAATATAGTTTAATTTCTTTAAGGTTAAAATAGAAAATGAGTTTCTTAGCTAGGAAGTGGTTGAGCTGTGTTTTACAATGGATTTCTCTAATCCCATAGTCTAAGTTTAAAGCACCATCTATATCCTTAGAGAAGTAATTTCAGAACAACTGTCATTTTAGAGCAACTGTGCATGATAAAGTAAAGTGAATCACTGTTTGTTGAACTCCTAACTAGAAAAAGAGTTTCAACCTAATTTTCATTAGCTAGGAAGTCAATTTGCATTTGCTGTTCCTGCCTAGCTGAAATAGGTTGAAAGAAATAAGAAGTGATTATGATAAGAGAGGGAATGCCATCAAGGTTAGATGAAACTTTCTTGAAATTTATGGGGAGAATGTAAAAATTAATGCTTCAATTTAGTACCTGAATACAGCAAGCAAATCCTTTTACCGAGCAAATACAGAAAATAATTGAATGTAGGTGATGCAAATAAAAAATATAAAAATGTGCTAGCATGGATTAAAATGGTCAATGAAAAATTACTACTTCTGGCTGCTAATTTATTTTGTATTTCTTTTAAAAATACTACCTGTACTTCTTTACTTTGACTTATTTTTATCTTTTTCATCTTATCTTTTCCATAGCATCTTAGTTGTTCATTCCTCACTAGTAATATTTGTTTTTCATATTAAACTAAACATTATCATGTATAAAAAATGAAATCCATGATTCATATAGTCTTATAGACTACTCTAAGCAGTGAACAGACTTCCTTAATTTTTCTCCTGGCCTTGCCACATAAATATTATTGAACTTTACCCTCTCTGCCTCTGTTTTCTTCATGTATAAAATGATAACCATAACTGTACTTTATAGAATTTCAGCAAATATCAAATGAGTTAATTCATATAAAAATCATAGAATGGTGTATCATGTTAAAAAACTTAATAAATATTATTCCTTATTGCTTAACAAACATCTGAAAAAATAACAGTATACTATGTGACATAGTGTATAAAAAATTATTCAACATATTAGTTGAAATCTCAATAATCAAAAGTAACAAGTGTATTAATTTATAGAATGGGTATTTCAAAGATGCAAATATGATTTCCAACAAAGTTAACTAACAAGAGTCTTCACATGTACTGGTATAATATGGAAGTGTAGGCAGTGGGACAATTACCACTAGAATGAGTTATAGTTTTGAAAAAAAGGGAAATAATTTTTGTTTTTTTGGGTAGATTCCATGATATTCCTTCATTTGGAGGAAAATGGGAAATGGCAAGGATGAAATAAGCATGTTTAATTCAGAATAATTACATCTAAATTAAAACACAGCTAGTAAGCTGAAATGTGAGATGAAGTTACAGAAAACCTGGAAGGTTGTATATTGAAATGATTAAAAGTTTTCTCTAAGTAAAACTTTTGGAGCAGATGCAGACGTAGAGGGAGAGGAGGGAGAGAAGTTATTTAAGCGATATCACATAAATAAATATAGATATTTTCTTTATTATTTTTTGTCACAATATTTCTAAAAATTTTTCTAAACAATTTTCTAAAAATTAGAGCTACTTGGGGACTATGAATTGTATTTTAGCTTCTTTGTTACTTTCAGGGATCTTATTAGTTTCCCTGTATTGTTTCAGTCTCAACTGTTGTTACTTTAGTGAGCTATTTACACCTTTTTAGAGTGAAAAATGTTAAGACAGATTTTACTTGGTATGAATAAAGAGCAGAGATGGGGGAAAATATCTGTAAAAACTTATTTAAAGTCTGGAAAACTAACTTTTCAGAACTTGCCGAGTAATTTGATACCTGAATCACTGCTTTTATTGAATGTGTTTTCTCTTCCCTTTTGGACACACAGTTCCTTTTCTTCATGTTTGTTTGTTTTTTAATTTTTAAATTGTATTCAATACATTGTGTAAAAATTAACTGAGAAGCAAAAAGTACAAATTTTATTTCATGGTAGTTGTTTATTTTCAGAGTTGTCAAAGCCTTTGTATAATGGGAAGCTAAAATGAGGGGGTTACCATTCCATTTCAAATTGAACTACAGTGTTGTATGAAAGGAGAGAAGGTTAGCACTCCCCTTGACAAGGATGGAAGAGGCTTCGGCCTGCAACACGCATACGGTTAAGGCATTGCCACCTACGTCGTGGCATCCAACCACTGTTTTTTAAATGACTAAATAAATAAATAAGGTAAAGAATAGAACCACAAACAGGTAAACAAAATGGCAAAGATGAATGCCAGGGTATCAATTTTAACTGTAAACGTGAATGGACTAAACTCCCCAATAAAAAGACACAGAGTAGCAGGCTGGATTAAAAAACAAAACCCAACCTTTTGTTGTCTGCAGGAAACACATTTAACTACAAAAGATAAACACAGACTAAAAATACAAGGCTGGACAACAGTCCTACAATCAAATGGACTTAAAAAGAAGGCGGGAACAGCTATACTCATATCAGATAACATAGATTTCAAACTCAAAAAGGTTAAAAGAGACACAGATGGGCATTACATCATGATTAAGGGAACAGTAAATCAGGAAGAGATAACACTCATCAACATATACTCACCCAATGAAGGAGCACCAAAATATATTTGACAACTAATAACATCTTTGAAAACTGACATAAAAGAAAATACATATGTATAGGAGACTTCAACACACCGCTCTCACCAAGGGACAGATCAACGAGACAAAAAATAAGCAAAGATATCAGTGCATTAAACAAGGATCTAGATCGCATGGGTTTAACAGACATATATAGAACATTACACCCCCCAAAAAATGGGTATACATTCTTCTCAAGTGCACATGGAACATTCTCCAGGATTGACCACAT
>JAGFMF010011445.1:4039326-4051451 GCA_019455555.1 Galemys pyrenaicus | reverse complement strand
AGAACAACAATAATAATAACAATAAAGACACAAAAACCAAAAATGAAAAGACAAGGACAAATTGGGGACACTTGGTGAGGAGGGGGGAGAGGGAGGGTTGAGGGCAGATGGGGACTGAGGTGATGGTGCACTGGTGATATGGTGATGGGGAATACATGGGAATTACAACTGATGTCAAGTATATATAAATAAAAAAATATTAATAAAAAATAAATAAAAATGAAAGAGAAGATAAACAGCTGGGACTACATCAAATGAAAAAGCTTCTATACAGCAAAAGAAACCTTAAGCAAAACAAAGAGACACCACACTGCTGAAAACATTTTTACACTCCACACAACTGATAAGGTTCTGATCAGAAAGATATACAAAGAACTTACAAGACTCAAGAAAAAACAAAGTAAACAATCCAGTCAAAAAATGGCAGAAGAACTTAAAAGACACTTCAAAGAAGAGATGCAAATGGCCAACAGGCAAATGAGAAAATGCTCAACATCACTCATACTCAGGGAAATGCAAAGTAAAACCACAATGAGGTACCACCTTATACCAGTAAGAATGACACATATTAAAAAAAAAAAAAAAAAAAAAAAACCAACAATGAACTCTTCTACACTACTTGTGGGAATGCAAGTTAATTCAACCACTATGGAAAGCCATATGGAGTTTCCTCAGTCTACTAAAAATAGAGCTACCATATGACCCAGCAATTACATTCCTAGAGATGTACCTAAAGGACACAAAAACACCAATCCAAAAGAATACCATAGCCCTATGTTTATTACAGCACTATTTATAATTGGTAAAACCTGGAAACAATCCAAATACCCAAAAATAGATGACTGGATGAAGAAGATATGGTACATATACACAGTGGAATACTATTCAGTAATCAAAAAAGATAAACTAGAGTCATCTATAGAAACATGGATGGAGCTAGAAGGAATTATGCTCAGTAAAATAAGTAGGAGCACAAGAGAAAAATATCTGATGGCTTCACTTTTAGGAGGAATATAAAAGAACTAAAAAAAAAAAGGCTGAAGGAAAAGAATTATAACAATAAAAAATAAAAAAACACAACAACACAAGAACAAAAAGACAAAGACAAATCAAAAGCACTTTGTGGGGTTGGGGAGAGGGACTGGCATGAAGACAGAAAGAGCACAGGTACTGAGGTGATGGCACACTGCTGAAATGGTGGTGGGAATTCCATGGGGACTACAATTGCTGTCAAATATATATAAATTGATTAATTAAAAATAAAAAATTAACTACAGTGGTATTAACTTTGATAATATTTTATTTAACAAATCGTGAAATATAATTTTAATATTTAAGTAATATAAAATATAGTAAAATATTTTACATGCTTGCCTGATACTAAATCTCCTAAGTAAGTAGATATTTTATACTTACAGTTCATCTCTTTCAGATGCTACATTTTTTCTAAAATAATATACTTAACTTTAGTTTTCATAAAAATTACCATATGGAAATACCACTTTTTTTTTGCGAAGAAACCTAAAATTTCCAGTCACTGAAGGAAAAAAGATCATTTTGATTTAAGATTTGATTCCTTAATGACAGAACTAGTTCATCTTGAATATAGTTTTATGTTTAAGTAAAAACAATGTCTAAATTTCACCCATCCAAGTTAAGCATTTTGCCTCTTGGGTAAATTCATACTATTGAGCCAAATGTAAATGTGTGATATATAAGTAAAAAATCAGCTTTAAATTTATGAATATCAAAATTATTTTCTTTAAAAATAGGGTATGGTTAAGGATTATGAATGCTTTGGTTGTGTGTGGTGTGGTGACAAACATATGAGGAGGTATGAACTTATTTCCTGAAATCATACACAATTTTGCCAACCAATGTTACCTCAATTTTAAAAAAGTAATCAAAACAAAGAAATAATCTTACAATTAATAAATAAAAATGAGTTTAAAATCTGTATATTAACTAATGTATGAAAATGTCTAAAAGCATCATTAATTTGTATCATGTTAAAATTCGTTTTCACTACAAACCCATGTGCCTGTCTAATTAAGTCTCAAATAAGCTTTATCTTTCCTTTTAGTTCTAACCTAAGCTCCTTTTTTTGCAGGGCAGTATGTGTAAAAGATTATAAACCATGAGGACATTTTAATTTTTATTTGATTAAGCAAATTTTTATCAAGAATTCTTTTTACTTTAAATAATCTTAAATTTTAATTAATTGTAGAGTAAAATTCTTCCACTACATAACCATAAAGGATTGGTAAAACACTAAGCCATTAAATTAACTGTCTTATAATTAATTTACATATCATGTATATTGTTTGACATTAAATGATTTCAACCACCAAATCCATACTGTTTTCCACAGAGTGACTCAAAAATTAGAACAAGTATTTTTAATATGTAGTAGTACGGAGCAAATCAATGAGTAAAAATCTGTTTTTTGTTTTAAAAATCTAATCAATCTAGATTATTACCACAATGCTGGTAATAGTTCAGATAACAACTATGTTTTTTCACATCTGTGATAAATGTAAATAAACTTAACATGTGCATGAGTTCAATACTGTTAATTAATTCAATGCAAAATATGTATTAATAAACTTGAAAGTCTTTTGAAATAAAAAATACCAAATGTAATACTTGTACATTATCTTTTAAATTGCAACACTTTCCTAAAGGTAAAGACAAGTACTTAACATGTGCATATACTATATCTACATGCTGTTCAAAAATAATGTATATCTGAAATTTTCATAATATTATAATATAATATTACTTCAGTAAATGTAACTTTTTAATGAAGAAAAAGGAACAATCAGTGAGTTCATTAAGATGGGAGTTTCCAACATAACATAAAAATCACTTAGGTTATTAAATGGATCTCTTTACATTGTTTTATCTGTATAATATTTTTTAAATAAACACATCAGAATTTTACTTTTATGACTAGAAATAGCATTCAAACTAAGTCAACAAAATAAACTAAATAAGAGCTGCGTCTCTATGTAATCCCAGAAATTATGTAGTCATCAAAGACCAAACTGAAATAAAGCAGTATTTTACATGAATAATTTTATGTCATTTGCAGCAACATGGATGGAAGGAATAATGCTCAGTGAAATAAAGTAGAAAGAAAAATATCACTTGGTTTTACATATAGGAGGACTATAGGGAACCTGAGCAAGGGGTCAGGAAAAAAAAATTTGCAGGCAAACTATAAAATGAGGCTTACCACAGGGAAAGGAGAGGGAGAAGGGTCAAAAAGAAGGGAAAAACACAAATATGGTTCATGGGTGATTTGGGGGTGGGAATTTTATGGGGGTTACACCTGAGGGGAGAGATTAAACATAAAAATGGATAAGATGCAAAAATAAAGTTTAAAAAATAAAGCAGTATCTTAAATGTAACACTAAAATAAAAGGTAATCTCATTGTGTCAATGAGAAATATTTTACATGCTTCAGCTTGTTGTATAAATTGATTAAAATAATTTAGTAATTTTATTCATTAGATGCATTAGCAATACTGCAAGTTCTCCTTTGCCAAGTTGTGTCTGGTGGGTATGATATAAGAATGTATATTTTTAAATTTAAATTATTAGCATGTATAAAAATATTTTGGGGGCAAGAGATGGTGTTTGCAGAAGCAAAGTACAGGTTAATGTTACAAACTATGGTATTGTGCATAACAATTCTAGCAAGACACAGAGTGTTTTAATTCAAGAAAGAAACACACCAGTGACAAACATGCACCAGTTGTTGAGATGGTATCACTAGACATTCAGGGCTTGACACCACCTAATCACAATGGCAAGTTCATCATACACAACAATAATTTATATTCCTTTGCATTTTCTATAGAAATATGCTAGAATAACATACAACCAATGAGAACATATTTCTTGCCTTACAAATCCTTACATTAACCACATGAATTAGGATCCTTTATTTTTTTATAATGAAAATATCTTTTATTTATTATCTTTTTTTCCCTTTCCTTCTTTATTCATATATATTTGACATCAATTGTAATCCCCATGGATTCCCCATCACCATTTTACCTCAATCCCTTGTGCTCTTATCTGCCCTCAACCCTCTCCCCGCCCCCACCAAGTGTCCCCAAATTGCCCTGTCTTTTTTTTTGTTGTTGTGTTTTTCATCTTCTTATTATTTTGATCCTTTAAATTTTGTGAATAGAGTCAGATGAATAATCCTACCCAAATCTAAACAACTCTGAGGTACTAATGTAACACATAGCAAGCACAAAATTTTATATATGTCACTATATATGTTTAAATTATATATTGTCAAGAAGCCAAGGGAAATATTATAACATATGTCTACTACTAGTATTTTGCAGCAATACTCAATTTTTTTTCATAGTTTCAGAAACAACTGAAACCATTCTTTAAAAGTTTTGCAAGTAATCACCTTAGAAATATTCCTTTTGGGTCTCCCTGGTGGCCTAAGGGTTAAGTCTCAGTGCTATCACTGCTATCACTTCAGTTCTGTCCTCAGCCAGGAAACTAACCCACATATGGTGCAACAGACCTCTCCTGTCTTGCCTGCTGCTCCTCTCAGCAGTGTATTTCAGTAGAGCTGCCTGTTCTGCTCCCTGCTCTTTCTCTGGTAAATCCCTCACTGTTAGCCCTCTTCTCACAGCTATGGGCTACACCATAGTTCTTTTACACAAAAATGTAACAATAAAATTTAAAAATATTTTATATATATATGAATCATGTCCTTTGCTATTGTTTCAATTTACATAAAACTATTTTATTATCTTTAAATAAGATAAATGTTAATATTTTTTATCTCTAATAATTCTCTGTTCTTTAAAAGTAACTTTGTTCTGTTTCATGAGCTGGCAACTTCATTTTTCTTTCTTTTTTTTTAAGATTTATTTATTTATTTATACATACAATAACTGGGGTACAGGTCAGAGATGTGGGGGGTGAGAGGATCCACCAAAGACAGAGTGAGGAACAGAACAGGCAGACAGACTGAAATACTCTCTGAGGAGAGCAGCAGGCAAGGCAGGAGACATCTGTTGTGCCATGTGGGTCACCTCCCCGGCCAGGGGCAGGGATCAAACTTGTGCTGCAGTGGCTGTAGTTTGCTTCGTAGTGCATTGCTTAACCCACTGTGCCACCAGGCCCGGTAACTTCATTTTTCTTGTATAGAAAATATGGCTATAAATTTGATCACACAATTGTAAAATTCTTTGAAAAGCTGAACATCCATCCTCTATCAGAGTTAGGATACTCATCTGGCTGACCCATCTTGTACTACTTGATCATGTTGCTTTGCCTTTGACAGACACTGTTAAGTCACTTATTTTTTAATCTCTTGATACCACAGCATTAGATTATGTTTCATGCTATTTCTGTAAAAATTTCTAATTCCTGAAATAAAATTCTGAAGAATTTTAAGCACTAAGATGCTTAAGAAACTGCAATATTAGTGGCAACTAACAAATATTTTAGCAACTAAATTTTAATTAAAATATAAGAACTATTAGTTTCTGCATCTCCATGTTATATTGTATTATAAATATGCCTTTATTTAAATTTTTAAAGTTTGATGATACATTATTTTAACTTAAAATAATTTAAATTATGTTAATATTATAAGCATATAAACAATCTGCAATTGCTTACTTTCATATTTGTTAACTTTTAGTCTTTTTTTAAAACATTTTTCCTTTACTTATATATATATTTGACATCAGTTGTAATCCCCATGTATTCCCCATCACCATATCACCAGTGCACCATCATCTCAGTCCCCCGTGCTCCCATCTGCCCTTAACCCTCCCTCTCCCCCCTCCTCACCAAGTGTCCCCAATTTGTCCTTGTCTTTTCATTTTTGGTTTTTGTGTCTTTATTGTTATTATTATTGTTGTTCTTATTCCTTTCCTTGATCCTCCTTTGGTTCCCTTATATTCCCTCTAGAGGAGGAACCATCTGGTATTTTTCTTTTGCCTTCTGACTTACTTCGCTGAGCATAATCCCTTCCAGTTCCATCCATGTTCCTATGACTGCGTCTAGTTTTTCTTTTTTGATTGCTGAATAGTATTCCATCGTGTATATGTCCCACCGCTTCCCGATCCACTCATCTGTTTTTGGTTGTTTAGGTTGTTTCCGGGTCTTACCTATTGTATTATAGTCTTTTGTTCTCTATATGTATTCTCTAAAAATGTGTTTATGTCCAAGCAAATGTTACTCTCCTAAGAACAACATTATGGCATTTTTTGCTTTGTAATATTTATTAATTGTTTTTTTCTTACACCATTGTATTCCCATAGTTCTCCTGCCATCATATCACCTGTGAACCAACACCATATTCCCCTGTGTTCATCCCTCCCCTGTTTTTTACCACCCCTTATCCCCTTTTTTGCTGTATGTCTCAGTTCTATGGTCTGCTTGCTAGTTTAGACTTTTACTTCACCTTTTGTTTCGTTTTTCTATATTCAGTATTAAGTAAGACCATCTAGTGTTTTGTTGTTTTTTTTTTTTCCCCTTCAGACTGGCATGTTTTTATTATCCTGAATTTACCCTCCATACTAATTAATTTCTTAATTTTTTCACATGTTTACTGGAATTTTCAAGAGACAATCATTTTTGTTTGGAGTTACTTTGTATTACAAATGATTTTAGGGTTCTCATGATCATCATGAAATCCAGTGATGAACCAGAGGATTCGATAGTAACCAAAATTCATGGCTAAATTTCATTACAGACAAGGTTATAAAGTGAAGAACAATAGAAATTTAGGCAATGAGCAGAAATGAGAGATTAAATGCAGGTCACAAAGTCCTTTTCCTAGGATGTGCTCTCTACCCTCAAATTTGTAGTTTTCAATGCACAAGTCTTGTACTTCTCTTACTAAATTAATTCATAAGCATTTTATTCATTTCAATTACATTTAAAATGGATTTATTTTCTTAGGAGGGGAAGATAGTATCAGAGGAGGTTTTCTGTTTAATTTCATTTTACATTGTTCATTGTTAATGTATGGAAATGCAACTGATTTTCAGATACTCATCTAGCATTCTGCAACCTAGCTGAGATCATTTATTACTGAGACTGTTTCAAAACTTACTACAATGGCACAGGAATTTTTTATACCAGATTAAGTCATCTAGGAATATAATTTTATTCTTCTTTTACAATTGGGGTTCTTTCATTTGTTGTCTGATTTACTTCATTGACCAAAGTATCTTGTAAAATTAAATGGAAATTGTGGAGTTAGATATCCTTGTCTTATTCCTGATATTAGAGGAGAATATGAAGTTAGCTATGTACTTTACACAGAATCATTCATTAGGATGAGGAAATTTTATTTAATCTTAATTGTTGTGATGATTTTATCTTGAAGAAAATTATTAAATGTCTTATTTATCTATCGAGATAACACTTTTCAGTCTTTTTCATTACTATGATGTATTTCAGAGACTAATTAACAAGTGCTGATATAAGGATAAATACCACTAGACCGTGGTGCATTTTTGTGTAGGGCTGATTCAGTTTGAGTTTCTATAATTGTAATAGAATTAGAGTGCTAAAAGCAGTCAGTATTCAAACAAACATTTTATCTTGTTTTTTTCCTGAGATTTAAGATTCCAACCACTAATAATTCTCTAAGACCAATAAATTCTCTCTGAACTCTCCTTGTCCTGCTTGACTTTCCTTTAATAGACTCATCGTTTCTCTGCCTTCCTTTGGAGGTCAGACCTTATAAGTTTTTCAAGCATAATCCTTAGTCCAGTACACTCATTTTGACAATAGTGAAGCATATAATTCAGCCATTCCATTTTGTCATTGACATTCTGAGGAAACTATTATTAGAGTGTTCCACACAGAGATTTTTGAAATTGTCTTTTTAGATAATACACTGGTTATCTAAGTATCTGTTCATACTGGACTTGAATTTTATGTTTACTTATATAAATGATTGCTAATGTTCTGAATGATGGAACATATAAATATAAAGTTATTTTCAGAGCTTATGTGATTAGTTAACATAAATCTGTTTTGTGATATATTTAATTAGTCTTATATTTGAAGAGGTTAACTACTTTGTAATTCTCTCCTTTGTCATGAATACTATTCAAAACATCATAAAATAGAATGAAATATTGGCAGCCAGCTTAGCATGGTCTTCTTAGACCTGAACATAATTTAAAACTAAAACTTCACTAGTGTTTATAAGACATAGAAACAGTGTTAAATATTTTTATATGTCTAAGTTTGACTGAAAAATAGCAAAACAAGAAAAAAAATATACATATATATCCCTCCCCCCACCACCATGCCTGAAACAATGCAATGCCTACTTCAGCCTTCCTTGTAATATTTAATCAGACTGAAGTATTTAAGGTTTAAATGGTTCACTTGCTAAAGTGAGCCAAAAATGCTGGCACATGCATGTGAATTAAGTCAATGTAAGGTGCAATACCAAGATCAAAACCTAAATGACATTCATATAACTCAACACCAAAGGTTTTACTTCTTAATACTTATCAACCTTTCAAGACCTCTCAATAATGCACTAAAATATCAGAGTTTTTGACTATGAGATAATTAAGTCCTTCTCTTCTCAATATTTCTCAGTGGCAAGACAAAGTAACAAGACAAACAGAGGTTAAAATAGCCTCTAGCTTACCAGTCAAACTCTATGAAGGTATGTTTTGATTTTCCAACCAAGCCTCTAAGTATTTACACTTGAAGTAAACATACTTAACCAACATGTTAGTGGTATATCTGAATACCACTAGACTCTGTGTGACAGACTGCAAACCATAAATAGTCAAAAATCAAAGGTTAGAGAGAAAGAAGATAGAGTTGAGACAGCAAATACAAGACAACCCAAAGAATAAAAGGAATTTGAGGACAACGTTAAGAAAGACCAGAATACCTAACTCCATAGTACTGTTCTGTTAACTATCATGTGGAAATAACTGATAACATGTAGATCACATGCCTAATAATATTTTTTTTGACGAGAGACTTTTTTTGCCCCCCAAAAAAATACCTATCATCCCAGCCTAAAGAGTTTGAGAGCTCAGAATTTTAGAAATACGAATTACTGAATATTTTCCCTCTACAAGCATAAGGAAATATCACCTCACCTGTGGTAATTTGGAAGCTAGATTACATGACAACTAAACTTGTATGTTTAAGGGTAAAAACATGGAAAAGAGAATTTCATCAATATGTGCTGGATTTTTATTGATTGCATTTAACTGTTTAACACCGCAAAGAGATATTCTCTAAAAAGAATTGGCTACTTAGTTCTGCGAGTGCAAAATAAAGCATGGATAAAGTCTAGAATCTTGCATTGTCCAAATATTTGATGAAACAAATGTTTTCAGATCCCTGGGAGAAATAAAGTAGAAAAAAGCTTTTAGACATGGAAAATTTCTCACACTTAGAGTGATTCAGTTTTTTGACAGAAAACAGATCAAAGATGATCTTTCTCCCTATTGTTCCCTCTGACCTAAGACATTAAATATTATTCTATATAGTCATTGAATGACAGTAAGGAAAGGGAACCAGAAGTTAAAAAAAAAAGTATAATTTTGAAAATACTTTTGAAAAACTAAAGAACTTTAAATGGAGCTTTAAAGTTTCAACAAGGGAAAGAAACAAATATTGAAAATAGAACATTTAAAAAAAAATGACTGTCCAAAAAAACACAAGCTCAAACTAAAAGCATATGGTTATTCAGCAAGCCTTAAAACACCTTTAAGCAAGGGGAAGGCAATGCAAAACATACTTCTTTAAAGGAGAGGGTGCCTTAACCCCCTCTCCAAATATGATGGAGAAAACAGAAGGTGGTACTTCTAAGACAGCAGATTGTTTATTGAAGTTGTACTCTAGAATATTTTTGTTCAAACTTTATTGCCAGATATTTGAGGATTTGCATCAAAGTTTATAAAAAAGACTACATACATCATTTGGGAATATATCAAAATATTACCTACCCAACTAGTTGTCTATCAATCTGTTTGCCTTCCTGAATGTGTGTCTTTCTATTTAGCGAGCTATCTATGCGTCTATCATTCTCTCTATCTAAATACCTATCTATGCATCACCTAATTATGCCTTATTAAGTATTTGTAAACACTATCTTTAGCAAAATGTATAACTCCATCATTGTTTTTTTCAGCCTTTACTGAAAAAAAAAAAAAAAGTGGATGTAACAATGATGCTTTTACAATGATATAATTTTGGCTCTGTCTCTTTCACAACTGGATAATGAAACTGAGAACTGGAAATTTCATACACTGCAATCTCATAAATAGAAATTCATTCATAAAAATGTGTTTTTATATTTCATTAATCAAGTGTCATGGTATAAAATTCAATTACCTCAGAGATGCATGAGGCATTATTTAAAATGCAAATTAATTAAATTATTAACAAAACACCAAGCATTATTTTAATAACCCAGAAACATATTTAACACATGCATTGTTTCATATCTACTGAGGACTTATTTTTTCCCATAGAGTTTACATAGAAAAAATCAACTTCTGTCCCAAATTTGGTTCAGATTTGTTAATATACAATGTTACAATCTAATATCCTATATGAACATACATTTGAATTTTTGTCCATATGTCCCATTGTTTAGGTTTCTATTCAACATATCCTTCAATAAACCTGGTATTTTCCTTTTAGCATTTCTCTACCATAGATTTCATATTCTGCTTCCTCAATATATTCTTTTTTAAGCTTCTCATAAGGAACCAACTAAGTGCACTGATGAATGGTGCCATTATGACATTATCATTTCAAGACATTTCATTATGGTAAGAATTGGAATTGTTACATAAAAGTAGCAAGAGGAAAATTTAGGGAAGGAATATAATCCAAAATTGCAAGGCATTTTCTTTTTCAGGGAGAACTAACTTTCATGCCCTATGCTCCTATTTTCCTCTTTCCCTTCTTCAGAATACTATTTATTCTGAATTAATAGAGCACACAATATTATTTTTCTGTTATTGACTATACTTTCCTTTAAGCAATGCACCTTCTTATTGGAATTTTACATAGAGAATAAAACTTGTTTTTTTCCATTTCTACTTCAATGTCCTCAGGAAGTTCTAGAAAGAATTATGAAACTATAAGAAAGCTCATTTCTTATAACTCATCTCTCATACATGAATGTGTTTTATGAGCAACATGTATTTCTTTTAATTCTGACTGTAATATATATTTTGAAGAACTGTAATGTGAACAAAAAAGAACAATTGTACACTGTTGGTGGGGATATATATAGCCACTATGGAAGCGGATATGGAAATTCCCAAAATATAAAAACAAAGATCATGTGATCAGTAATTTCTTTATTGCGTATTTATCTGGAGAATATAGAAACACTTATTCTAATGAATGTATGCATTCTAATGTTCATTGCAGCATTATTGACAATAACTAGGCATAGAAATGACCCAAGCCTCTGTCAACAGATGATTGAGATAAGATATGGTATGTACATTCAATGGAATACACTCAGCATTACAAATATATGAAACCTTGCCCTCTGTGGCTACCTGGAGGATTTTTAAGGGGTTATGCTAAGTGAAGTAAGTTAGGAAGAGAAAGACAAATACTCAAACATATGTAATATAAAGAAACAAAGTAAACAAACAACAACAAAATCCCTTCAATTATAACAACAGAATAGTGGTCACCAGAAGAGGTGTGTGAACATAGTTGGGATAGGTGGAGGGGGTTGACTGTATTACAGTGCATAGTGACTAGACCCCAGTAGTAGCTGAGATGTGGTGTGGCATGTATAGATACTTATAGGTATGTATATCTATATACATATATAATCCGGTTGCTACAATAGCTGTGCAGAAGGCAGTTTTTTAGTTTAAAGTAGCCCCTTTTGTTTATTTTTGAGATATTGGCATGGCCATTGTTGTTGAGTCCACAAAGACATCATGAAGTCAATGTTTTGACTTTATTTTCATCTATGTATTTTTTTAACTTTTTTTTATTAAAACATTTTAAAATTTACATATACTTGCCATAAATTGTAATCCCCATGTATTCCCCATCACCATCTCACCAGTGCACCATCACCTCAGTCCCTCGTGCTCCCA